>OZ007580.1:21906212-21913712 GCA_963931925.1 Onchidella celtica | reverse complement strand
ATATTGGAGCGGATAGGGAAGCAATAAAAAAAATGGGGATGCCCGATGTGCTAGGATTCTGATTCTCGTCAATCAACCAATCAGTCAACGTCTATTTGACTGTTTCATTAGAAACATGACTTTAAAAAAAAAAAAGATATAATCTAACAACAGAATTTCCTTTAAAACGAAAACAAAAACAAAACCTTTCTTTTTTCAATTCAATGCCATAACTGAAAAGCGTACACACTTATACTCCCCCAACCCCCTCCCTCCTCCGTGGATGCATTTCATATGTATGTAGCAAAGCCTCGTGTAAGGAAGAATACCCCAACGATACAATGAAGCAGAAAAAGGGATGAGAGAAATGCCAATATTTCGGCAAGAACCTTCTTGAAGGAAAACAAAATAAAACAAAACAAAACAACTACAACAACAGAAAAAAAAGGAAAACTGAACAGATAAAACAAATCGAACAAGAGAAAAATTAGAATATTAAATATATGGAATATTAATAGAATATTAAAGCAGTCCGCGACTCCCTGAGCGTACGTAGTTCATGGATAGCACCTCTGTAATAAATGCACATTGCAAGACACTGGCAGATTTCCCTAGCCAGACCTCTGCGAATCCACACAAAGGAACTCTTTCGGACCAATTGTTCCATTTTTATCCTTCTGTCCCAATCGCCCTCTATTTGTTATATTTATATATATCTTTGTTTACTTCCTTTTTCTACAAAACAGCCTCTTTATTCCTGCTTCCCCCTCTCTTTTATAGCCCCCCACTCCCCAACCACCCCCCTCTGCAGGCCCCGAGATGTAAATGCCGAGAGTAGCGAATCCCCTAAAAACAAAGACCCCCCCCCCCAAACCCTCTCAGTAGCCCCCATCTCTTTTCCTCTCCGGTTCCAGCTATGACGTCATAGAAATCGGCCAAGTAAGGGGAGACAATGGTGGCATGAGATAAGCAAATACATAGCAGCCAATCAGCGAACGAGGATTGGCAGAAATGTACCTCCCGCCACTTTTTGTTTTTCATTTTTTTGTTTCGTGAGGAAAAGGAGGGGGGGGGGGGGTTCATGCAAAACTGAGTCTCGGAGTCGCAGACAGGGAGAATTTTAGTGTTATATTTCCCTTTCATTTCCTCCAGGCTTCGGACCATTTCATCTTTGGAGATTTGTCGCCCAACGAGGGTCAAGCGTGGCGTTTAGTGTCACGGAATAAAATCCTGTCTGCCTCGCCCAGAGAGAGAGAGAGAGAGAGAGAGAGAGAGAGAGAGAGAGAGAGAGAGAGAATAGAGAGAGAGAATAGAGAGAGAGGATAGATAGATAGATAGATAGATAGATAGATAGATAGATAGATAGATAGATAGATAGATATATAAATAGATAGATAGATAGATAGATAGACCGACGGACAGACAGACAGATTGAGAGATAGACCATATGGTTCCTATCTGGCTGGTATTCTGTTCAAGACAACAGAAAAACAAAAGCAAATTGTTATTCTAAAAACTTCCTGGAAAGAAATCAAAACAATTCATTCTTTCTTTTGCCACCCCCATATAGAAAAGGTTTGCGTCCCTGCCCTTCTGACCTGCAGCATTTTCTCTCCCTTGTCCGAAATCCCAAATTTCAACTGTGAACACGTCGTGATTCCCTGGATGGTTATTTGAGCTCTATGTTTTAAGGAATATCACAGCCACAGGCTTTTTCATCTTATTGTTTGTATTTTCTCTTGGTGATTTTAGTTCTTGTTTGTTCTAACTCCACTTTTCGCACAACTGAGAAATTCGACGTTAAACGTTTGCAGCTTTAGCATCTGTTCGAATAAACCGGAACTATGAAACAGCTTGATAAGTTCTATAAAACATTTTAAAGAAGTGTCAAAGTGTGCATATGTTATACCTCTTCTACTTCCTAAAAGATCTCCAGTTTTTTTTGGAAAATGGAGAAAGCACAAACAAGAACGAAGATTGCATTTTGTGTCTTCTTTTTTTCTCAATTGTTTCTTGCCTTTCTTCTGCGACGTTTTCTGCTTCTTCTTCCTCGACTCCTTCGTCTTTTTCTTCCTTGCCTTCCTCATTCTCTCCCTCCCCAAACAACAACAACAACAAAAAACTGGTAACCTCTGTTTAAATGTGATTGAGCTGCATATCGTGTGACTAGAATTTCCGAGCAAATCTGTTTGGCTGAAACAGAACACCTTTAGTTCCCGTCCTCGCTTACATCTAGGAAAGTAATAATATTGATGTTACTTTTTCGTACTACTTTGTCTCTTTGGCTCTCCCCGTCATTTCTCTTTGTGTATGGCTATTTGCAGCTCCGCTTGTCTTCGTGTGTTTCTCTGTCTGTGTGTGTATAATTAATGGCTGTCTGACTGTCTGCCGCACAGACAAACTAGGCGACATGCACTCTTTCCGTGTTCCTTTTGCTGTGTTTAGGTCTTTATTTTAGGAGGCTCGCTGTCCTTGGCATTTACACCTCACTTTTTCTTGTTGTGGTAGGGATTAGTTTTTTAGAATTTTGCTCCGGCAGCGGCCTTGTACGGCCTGCTCTTCACGATTTCCAACTGCCAAGGTATTTTTAACGTGTGCAACGTGCACACGGAGCCTCCGAATTCTTTGTCCTTATCCGAGAAGACTAGGTGCTCGAGGCTACCTACCTTAGGATCGGGGACAGGAAAGTATGAGAAAAATCCCCAAATTCCAACATGCCTGCATCGACCGGGATTTGAACCCGGTACCTTCGGCATGAGGGGCGAGCACCTTGTCCCTAGACAACCGTGTCCCCGTGTTCCTTTTTGCTTGCTCGTTCCTTACTTTATAAATACATGCATGCAAATAGATAGATAGATAGATAGATAAGATAGATAGATAGATAGATAGATAGATAGATAGACAGATAGATAGATAGATAGATAGATAGATAGATAGATAGATAGATAGATAGATAGATAGATAGATAGATAGATAGATAGATTAGATTAGATAGATAGATAGATAGATAGATAGATAGATAGATAGATAGATAGATAGATAGATAGATAGATAGATAGATAGATAGATAGATAGATAGATAGAAATACTTGACTCAGGGCACCCTACTCAAGTGGAACAGTTCTGCACAAGTTGCTGCAGTAAGGTTGTATTCTTGAGATGGAGCAAATGGTGCCCCCGTTGGAATGTCAATAAAATGATGTGCTTGTGCAGGAATGCTGTGTTGTCATCATTCGTTTCATCAGGTTAAGATTAATAGCGATGCAAGGCATTCAGCCTGGGAGGTTAACGCCCTTATGAATGATGTTTTTAAGGCTGGTGACACACTGAAATCGTCTATTCTGAGTCTGTTTTGAATAAGTGCACGAAGTCTCTCTTTTCTGACACAAGACAGCTTTGACGCGCCCGAACTGATGAGGAAGACTTTTTTCCAGTCTCTCCAGTGAGGGGGGTTCGATAGTCCATATCTCATAGAAAATTGAGACAAAACATATTTGACACAATGCGTCCTCGGCCAAATGCATCAGGAAGTTTCTCGGAACGAAGTATAAACAGGGCAGCGTGGGAAGGAGAAATAGTGCAGCAGTCCAAATTCGCTAAAAGCGGGTTGAAGATTTTTGTGTCTCGAGAGCCTCAGCCTAGGGCTGTTGGTCCCTCGCTATAAGCAAGGTCTACTTCTCTCGGTAAATATAATAAATTCCAGCTAACAAACGGGGACCAGCAAGTAGTCATTTCGGCGTCTACCGTAATTTGGACACAACCTAGATGATGCATGACTCTTTGTAACAATGCAACTACCTGTCATCACCAAGGAAGCGGGACACGCCCAGCGGACTGGATGAAAAATGTCAATGTCTTCAGCACTTTGGTGATGGTTACGCCCCTGATCATCCACCATGCCAGATAATGGTCATTTTAGGACAAATTTCTTGTTCTAACGGCACTGGCAGCCCGTAATAACCAAAGCTCAGGACTGAGAATCCCCTTTGCGAGCAGGCGCCAGTACCGGAAATGATTTCCGGTCAGCACAGCGCCAATGGGCATAAATCTTCCAGGGTCCGGGCTATTACCGCCGGACTCCGGCCGTTAGACTGACCGGCACTGACCTCCAGTGGGCACCCTGTGATGTGTTCACGCACACAAACCATCCCTGTCCGGCACGATTTCTGGTGCAATTTTATTTCATCATAGCAGTCTTTTAGTTCAGTTTCATGTATTTTTCATAACCCGTGGCGTAAAAAAAAAAAAAGTAATACCTATTTAGCTGTGTTTAATAAATCGTTCATGAACAATCTGAATAATCATTATTTTTATTGTCCATTCCTAGTTTGTCGTAAAACAACACCAACTAACCAACCAACCCACCAACCAACCAACCAACCAATCAACCAACCAACTAACCAATCAACCAACCAACCAACCAACCAACCAAATAACCAACCAACCAACCAACCAACCAACCAACCAACCAACCAACCAAACAACCAACCAACCAACCAACCAAACAACCAACCAACCAACCACCAGTCAGCCAACCAGCCAGCTAACGAACTAACCAACCAATCATCGAACCAACCAGCCAACCAACTAGTGACCTGACGAGAGTCCCTGTCACGACTTTTGATATGATTACATGTATATTGGTTCATTTGACCTTTAACGTCACAGAAGTTATGGTAGTACGAAATTCTGAAATTTATTTAGTCTTTAGTCGGAAGATCCAAGGCTATGATCTTTCGTTCTCCTAAAGCACTCAGTTCTTCATTTTGGAAAACAGCTAATCCTATCTTTGCGAGAGCACATGCTCAGTTGCTATGCCAAAAACAGCACCCCCCCCCCCCCCCCTAAAAAAAACAATAACAAACAAACTCAAAAGGCAATTCTTTGCAAGCAGACATGCTCAGCTCAGTGTGTGTGTGATTTTTTTAGGGGGGGGGGGTTGTGGTCAACAAAACAGTAGAAAAAAGACAACAACCCAACAGCCCCACTGTGCTCTAAAACGAAGTAAACAAAAGAGCACTGCCACCACCACCACCACCACCGCCACCAGCGCCACTACCACCACCAACAACAGCGACAACAAGAAGAACAAAACTCATTTATGTAAAAACGCCACTTACAGTATTAGATTTCCAGCAAGGAAACGGGTGCCCACATTTTGCACACAGTGGTATATATTCTACATTTGTCACTGTCGTGCCTCTAGACAAAATTGGAGGAAATAGTTATATGTAGCTACGTCGTTTTTGGGAGGTGGAACACTCCCTTCGTCCTTGTCCCGAGGCCACGAGGCAGCGGTGATACAAGACAAACTCGTAGCTTTCCGTGACTACTCAAGAAATCATTTACACCCACTTCACTGAGTGCGCGGTTAAGCTTGACCCAATTCCGAACATTTTTTTTTCTCTCCCAGACTCTATCCGGCTGGTCAGTCTCGGCATAAAGAGTCCACAATTAAGCTTGATCGAATTTGCTCATGAGTAGTTGCTCTATTTGATAGTCTTCCAGTCACTTCTCGATTTTATTTCGGGAGTCTACTGTCTAAAGTGGTAGAATCGACTATTCACTTAGTGTCAGGAAAAACAATGGAAATGAAATCGATGTAGACCAATGACGTATGGGGGCGGATCCGTAATGGGGTGAAAGAATCAAACTTTGGCGCTAATGGGACTGCACAGAGACATGGAGAGAAAAATGGCGCTCCCGATGTGAGGATTAGGTCAATTAATGACATCATTTCTTCCATCCATCCACCCATCCTTCCACCCATCCGTCCGTCCATCCATCATTCCTTCCATCCATCCATTCCATCCATTCCCTGATCAGGACAATTACAAGCTGAGCTTTTCATTGACCACACGGACTGTGTCCAGATTTCTTCTTGTGGTGGGGACGACAACGACAAAAAAAAAAAAAAGTTTCATGACAGTGAAAGCAATCTATAGATAATGTTCACAATATTCCAACAGATTCCACGGCTTTCACTATTTCTCTTCGAGCCTGTGGCTTTGTCACAAAAACTATTACTGGATTTGTGGATTTCATACTGTGTTCTGAGGCTTCTCTAGCTTTCAGGAGGTTTTCTGGTACATAATATCTCGACTTTAGTTCTTGTTTGTTTTAATTCCATTTTCTACAAAACTGAGACATTCGGACGTAACACGATTACGGCTTCAGGATTACGTTCAGGAGTTACAATAAGTCGAAACTGTGAAACAGCCTGATAAGTGTCACAATGCATTTTAAAAAAAGTGTCAAAGTGTGCATTTGTTATGCCTCCCTCTATACACTAAAAGATCGTCAGTGTTTCAGAAAATAGAGATAGAACACACTAGAACTAAGGTCGGGATATTTGGAATCTTCAAGACTTTTCAAGGGGTATTTGATTTGAAAATGTCGAAAACCCCCATCCGTGTAATTTTAATGCGTATTCAGGTTTTTTTCCCCACTTAGTTTTTTTTTTTTTTTTTACTGTTCCCCCTGTGTTCATTTTATCCGGTCTAACTCTTTCTTCACTGCTCATTTTTCATCTTTGAAGGCAGGAGAATTAAAATAAGAAGATTAAGAGATTAAATCGGAGAAAAATGGGAGCAGAGAAAGGATAAAGGAAATGTGTAATCCATCCGTTCACTCTCTTCCCTTTTCCCCATCTTCGCTGCTGTCACCTTTTCTCCATCCATCAGTTCATCTGTTCATCCATCCATCCACTCATCCGTCCATCCATCCATCCATCCATCCATCCATCCATCTATCCCAAAATCCACCTACCCATTCATCCATCCATCCATCCATTGATCCATCCATCCGTCCGTCTGCCCGTCCGTCGCTCCATCCATTCATCCGTCCACCCATCCACCCGTCCGTCCATCCGTCCGTTGGTCCATCCATCCATCTATCCCACCATCCACCTACCCAACCATCAATCCATCCATCCATTCATTCATCCATTCATCCATCCATCCGTCCGCCCGTCCGTCGCCCCATCCATCCGTCCGTCCGTCCGTCGCTCTATCCATACATCTATCCCACCATCCACCCACCCATTCATCCATTCATCTATCCATCCATCAATTCATCCATCCATCCATCCCACCCAACCGATCTTCCATCCGTCCGTCCATCCATCATTCCTTCCATCCATCCATTCAGAATCACGGCAATAAAATACCCCATCCCTTTTACACTGAATTAAACATAGATGAACCTGACCAGAATTCGCTACACCAGCAGAATGGCTGCACTGCGAAGGGGAACAATTTCTTGGTGATTGTCGGTTCATTTGGGCAAGTCATAAACACATCAGGATATCCTTTTCACGGGGAGTAATCGATGTCAAACGAATCACAATTGCCGGCTAATTAGCTGATTACCAATTTTGCCTTCCCGTAGACAATGGCCGGGGTGTCGTGAACACGTGCAGTGCTTGAGCTAATTACATCACAGCAAGGGGGTGATTGTGAGTAAGAAGGTCTGGGGCGAGTGCTGTCTGATTGGGTACCAGATTTATGCATTGATTAGTTA
>OZ007580.1:21888712-21901212 GCA_963931925.1 Onchidella celtica | reverse complement strand
CATGTGGTGACAGAAGCGAACTCTTGCACAGGGTCGAAAAGTTCAATAGTATTTTTTTTCGGGCTCAGATTTAAATGTGATTTGGGCCGTAACCATTGTGTGCATGGCTCGGCAATTTCCAGTTCAGTACAAATAAATGGATGAATGAATAAATGATTAAAACAATAAATAAATAAGTCAATGAATAAATAAATAAATAAATGAATAAATAAATAAATAAATAAGTAAATAAATGAATAAATAAATAAATAAATGCATAAATAAATAAATAAATGAATAAATAGATAAATAAATAAATAAATAAAAAAGGAAAAATTAATAAATAAATACATAATAAATAAATAAATAAATGGATAAAGAAAAAAGGAAAAATAAATAAATAAATAAGTAAATAAATAGATAAATAAATAAACAAATAAATAATAAACTAATATGCAAATAAATCAATGAATAAGTCAACAATAAATGATTAATTATTGTTAGATAAATACAAAAATACAATAATAATCCCTTTTATCTCTGGATCAGCTTTCTGTTATGACTATCCTGAATATCGGACCTGCTTGAAGTCTTAATGTATCCCAGAACTGTAAAAGTTCGATATTATTATTATTATCCTCCAGTTATGACCAAAATAGATAGCGCAATTAATGGGACATCAAACAACGAAATCTTATGTGCAGTAAATCGAAGGCCGTGAGGTAAACTATCGTAACTGGACTTTGGTCAACAACTGAGATATTTGACATGCTTGTAATCTTTCTCAGTTTGCATGTTGTTTTATATGTTGGGTGTTAAATTCAGAAAACTAATGGTTAAATACAGCTTTTTTTTGTGTGTGTGTGTGTGAAAATATCATAGCTATTAAGTTTGTTATTAAGTTATTTAGTTTGTTACTTCTCCTGAAAAATTAATTGTGAATGTCGAGCCAAGATAGTTTACGATTCGGCTCTCGAAATGAGAAAAGTGTGTGAAATAGCCAGTGACTGAGTGGGTGAATGAATGAGTGAACGGCTGAGTGATTTAGTGAGTGACTGGGTGAATGTGTGGACGAATAAGAGAATGAAAAAGTTAGTGGATGAGACAGTGGCTGGGGAACAGGTGAGTGAGTAAGCGAGTGAAATCATGATTAAGTATATCGAGGGGTATTTGCTATATTGTTGTATGCGACATTTTGCCGATTTTGAGATTTGGTCATGAAAGTGCTCACTCATTTCATTATGTATAAGTGTCATTCCAATCGGTTAAAAACGTTTCGAAATATATGTTTGTGACGTCATGTTTTATGCGTTTTAGCCCTCTTGCCGACCAAACTTCAACGCTTATTTTCTCGAGAGGGTAAACATGCACATACAACAATGCGGCAATTAGCGGACGATGATATAGAGGTGCAAGTGATGTATTAAAATTTGTGAATGAAAGAGAGAAGTTTTGAACGAATACGCCAGCGCCAATCAGTGAGAGTACAGGTATTGGCAAAAGTGTTTCAAAATATAATAATAAAACAACAAAACCATCAGGTATTGAAAAACGATACTCAAAACAATCACCATGCGATACACAAGAGCTAATGATTACATTAATTACCCAATCGACGACTCCAAATTTAGTAATCGACCCTCGGATTTGGCATGGAAGGTTCCGCCCAAGTAATCAAACAGCACTTTAGCATTAGAGCAAATCGATTTTATGATTGGAAGATTTTTTTAATTTTATAAATCACAGAGCTCCTCGATATACGCAAACTTCAGCTATCCCCGGGCAAAGGCTAGATCATGAAATGCGGGCTTCTTAATGTTAAAAACTTAACACTTACTGGTGCCAGCGTCGCTTTAAAGCAACATTAGCTTTTCTACGCAGTGATTAAAGTTAAGCGGAAACTTGAGGGAGATAGAACATTAAGGGGTGTATCATACTAAGCCCGGATCATCACAGCCAGTTGTTGCAACCAGCAAAATGAGCACCCAAGAAATAGTGGCAGAACAGCAACAGCAACAACGACAAAACAAAATGTGCAACCAGAGAAAGACCACCACTACCACCACGAGTAAACAACACAACTACAACACATGTCGGAGAAGGAGAACGCTGCCACCACTATCTTCAGCACCACCGCCGCTACAACCACCACCACCACTGCCACCACCAACAAGCACACTATTACAACGCCAGAAGGATAAAGAGAACACTACCACCACTATCTTCACCACCACCGCCACCACCATCACTACAACGCCAGTAGGATAAAAGAGAACACTACCACCACAATCTTCACCTCCAACACCACCAATAACAACACCACTACAACACCAGAGAACACTACTACTACTACCACCACCACCACCACCACCACCACCACCACCATCAACACCACCACCACCACCACCATCAACACCACCACCACCACCATCATCAACACCACCACCACCACCACCATCAACACCACCACCACCATCATCAACACCACCACCACCACCACCACCATCAACACCACCACCACCACCACCACCACCACCATCAACACCACCACCACCACCACCACCACCATCAACACCACCACCACCACCATCAAAACCACCACCACCACCACCACCACCACCATCAACACCACCACCATCACCACCATCAACACCACCACCACCACCACCACCACTACCACCATCAACACCACCACCACCACCACCACCACCATCAACACCACCACCACCACCATCAACACCACCACCACCACCATCAACACCACCACCACCACCACCATCAACACCACCACCACCACCATCAACACCACCACCACCACCACCACCACCACCATCAACACCACCACCATCAACACCACCACCACCACCACCACCACCATCAACACCACCACCACCACCACCATCAACACCACCACCACCACCACCACCACCACCACCACCATCAACACCACCACCACCATCAACACCACCACCACCACCACCACCACCACCATCAACACCACCAGCACTACCACCACCACCACCATCAACACCACCACCACCACCACCACCACCACCACCACCATCAACACCACCAACACCACCACCACCACCACCACCATCAACACCACCAACAATACCACCACCACCACCACCATCAACACCACCAACACTACCACCACCAACACTACCACCGCCAATTAGAACACCACTACAACGCCAGTAGGATAAAAGAGAACACTACCATCACCACCAAGAACGACAGAACTACAACACAAGTATTAGAAAAACATCACCACCATCACGGCCAACAACAACCACGACAAGAAAAAGAAACGGTAGCAACAGCAACAACAACAACAATAACCTCAACAACAAGATAACATCAAACTACAGCAAAACGAACTTAGAGAAAAGAAAAACAGTACATGAATTCTTTTGAAAGTACGCATGCCCATGGCTTGTCATTAACACGCCCGACCTAAGGCGCAAATACCAGCAGGAAAAAATTGCCTTCATCAGCGATGTCATCATGTGGGCTACCCAAGCCGCCAGTCTTCAGTTGGAGGTCATTTCCTGTTCTTCTCGTGGCGCCGGAAATAGATTTAGCCATGTTTGACTTTGATGTGCAACTCAGCAAAGACACCCAATTGCTCTCAATACCATTTGGATAATTCAAGGAAAATGGCGTAGATTTAGGTATTACTATTCCGAGAACTGTTCAAAGGCACGGCTTTGGTGTTATAATGACACCAGTGTGTTTGAAGCTTCTGTTATTTATAATGGAAAGTGGAGGTTGATGCGCAGCTCAGCAGAGACATCCAAGAGCTCTCAATACAATTTGGATAATTCAAGGGAAATGGCGGACGTTAGGTTTTACTATTCCTTGAACTTTCAAAGGCATGGTTGTGATATTAGAAGGACTCCAGTGTGTTTGAAGTTTCGGTTATTTGCAATGGAAAGTAGTGGTTTTAGAAGTCATGCGTTAATTTAATGTGGTCGTCCAGGTCAGCCAACGACACTGTCCATGTTTTAATTAGATAGATGACCATGTTAGTTTTCTGATCAGTGATCGTCAATGGTTGGCCACGTGTGTGATCTGTGTTATTTTCTCTCGCTTTGATCTCGTCAGTTGGAGTTTCCACATTGGCAGAGAGAGAGAATGAGAGAAAGAGAGAGAGAGGGAGAGGGTCGAGAGAAAGAGAGAAAGAGAGAGAGAGAGGGAGAAAGAAGGAAAGAAGAGAGAGAGAGAGAGAGAGAAAGAGAGAGAGGGAGAGAGAGAGAGAGAGAGAGAGAGAGAGAGAGAGAGAGAGAGAGAGAGAGAGAGAGAGAGAGAGAGAAAGAGACGGTGTGAGCAAAAAATAATGAGTTAAGGCGCGTAGGCACGAAAACGACCACTCTGCGCCTGTCACGTCTTTCGTGGGTACCCTATTTGTGTTTGGTTGTCGGAGCTTCATCAGTTTTAAGTTTCAATAATAAGAGTGAATAGCTCCCTATAAACATGATTACTTTGTTAAAATTCTCAAAAGGGAGGCAAACAGACAAGCCGCCAGACAAAAGGAAAGACAGACCAGCAGATTGGCAGTCAGAAAAGCCGGCGGGCAGATCGGAAACAGGCATAATAGGCAATCCGGCAGGTGCACAGTCGGACAAATAGTTAGTGAAACGGGCAGTGAGGCAGACAGACAGGCAGGTGGGTAGATAGCCCAATGTGCACACCTACAGGATGTGCAGTATATTCAGGGGTAACCAAGAAACTCATGCACATTACACAAGGACAACAATAGTGATACGATTAGTAGCTCACTGAGACGAAACAGTATTTTGCGTCAGTTTTGGCTCCTTCGAATGAACCCTCTAGCGCCCAGCGTACCATATTGGGAACAGATCACCTGGAGCCAAAAGACTCTATCTTTGATACATTTACTCTTCCAGTTTTATTATCAAATAATTTTTCCAAACACATATTTATATTTTTACAATAAACTGACTAGAAGTTTTGGGATTGGCCATTTTCGTCTGGGCATTAGGGGGTTAACTTGCCCAGTCAGTATTATTTCAGTCTCACTATTGCACGAGATCCCCAGTTTCATCAAATTTGTCTAGATCCCCCAGGAGTAACAGAATACTACACACACCAGAGCAAACAGAGAAAGATACAGAAGATGGATTTTGCCCTACGCCGTTCTTCCCAACAAGACATTACAGCTAGATATGTGCCATGTTTTACTGAGGTTCCACGCCGTGTTACTTCGTGTAGTAATCCCTGCTATGATGCGTTAGATGTGTGTACCATCTGTATGCTCTTAAACGCTCTGTGAAAGTAGATTTCCCTCATGGGATAATATTGAGATTCTTATTTTATCTGGAAACACGTTGGTCGAGAGGCAAGGTGCTCGCCTCTCAGGCCAAGGGTACCTGATTCAAAACCCGGCCGGTGCAGGCATGTTGGAATTTTGGAATTTTTCTCATATTTTCGTGTCCCTGATCCTATTGAGGGGGGGGGGGTGTAGGATCGAGTACCTAGTCTTCTCGGATAAGGACGAAAAAATTGGGAGGGCCTGTGTGCACGTTGTGCTCGTTAAAGATACCTTGGCGGTTGGAAGTCGAAAAGAGCACGCCGAACAGGCCGCTGCCAGGGCCAAATCAAATAAAATTCATCCGTACCACTCCCCCCCCCGCCCCCCTAATCTCCCCCCCCCCACCCCCCCAAAAAAAGGGACAACGTGTCTGCTCCAGTTGTAACTGGGCTGCAATGACACAAAGGCAAATTTCCCAAATGGGATAGAGCTAGTATATAAATACTAATCCTATCTCATCTTACGTCCGTATTCCATAAAACCGATGTAAAACAAACTCCGAGTCAGTGAGCAAAAGGCCTAGGGTAAAACCACTAGAACACACTGATCAGGTCAGGCTGATGTGTGATAAACAAAAGCTGTAAAATTAATGTTTTCAGAAATAGTCCAGGCCGAGTGACCAGTAGAGTGCACATGGCATGGACAAAGATCTAGACAGTTGACTTTAGGGCAGATGAAATGTTAGAAGAAAAACCACAGAGAAATTCTGTGCGGTCGCAGCTAGGCTTGGAAACAAAGTTAAAATGTGGTAAAAGAAAAAACAAACAATAAAACGCCGTATGTTGCAGAGCCCCACGTAGGAAAAATAAATAATAAATAAATGATGCATAAATTTCAAAAGAATCAGATAGGAATTTACAGCATAGTCTGAGTTTGAAGTTGAGTTTGGAAAAAGCATGTCGACATGATAACAACAACAACAACAACAACGACAACAACAACAAAAAAATCCTTCCCGATTTTAATGTTTGGATGAAATTTGTATCTGATGTCATGTGGGACTGCACAGCTGAGTGTTTCATGAGAGCACCAGGGTGAACAAACTTCGGTATCAACGAGCCGTATCAAAATTGTAAAATTGTGTCAATATCTGGGTATATGTACTGTCTGATACCCGGATTTGTACCCTGGACAAAAGGTCAAGGTCTCACTCTCCTAGTTTTTTGGGGGGGGGGGGGTTCAGACAAAGACCTGGCTGGGTGAGGATCCAACTATCCTGGAGCAGATCAAGTTATGGCAAGTTTGACATTTAATGAATCTCCTCTTTCCCCCCTACACCTTTCCCGTGATTGTTTTCCCCCTTAACACTACCTCCTCTTTCCTCCCTCTTCCACAGCAATGGCTGCCGTTTTATGAAAAAACGCCGTATGTGGCAATATCAAAATGTTATTTGAGATGCAAATAAACATTTTGAATTGCCCGCCTTTAAAAAAAAAATTAAAAATTAAATGAAGTATCCGGCATTGCCCGGGATAAACCGGTGTTCCCACCCCTCACTCTCCCAATCTCTGACATAGATAAAATTTCCCCATAACAAGCCATATTTTTTATTCAGAACTTATGCGCGCCAGGGCACTTTGCACCAATTGAACCGTCGTCAAAATAGAGACAGTCTCCCCTTGTAGGGGGCTTATCAAAAGCAGCACAAAAAGATATCACTGTATTTCACATTTCAACAACTTTTTAAAAATATGTCTGAAATTTGAATAAACACAATCGGTTGATACAAAAACGATTGGATTAAGTTATTTGACACTCTAGAAAATGAATTTCAGAATTTTTGAAAAGATGATTTAAGTTGTAGCTTTCAGCCCCTCCCCCCCCCCCCCCCCCCCCAAAGTGGCGCAAATTGCACCACAATAAAGTATTTTCTCCACTATCTTTCTGTTTGTTCGTTTGTTAAATTTCTATTGTGATGAACAGAAGAAAGTACAAAATTTTAACCTAGAGGAAGAAAGACAGAGCACATTTCACTCTATATAATCGTCAAATGCCTTGTCTGGAGCAGGCATTGACGGTTATGGTTCTCTGCCCACTCTTTCACCCGAGGCCCTCATGAATGAGTTGTTGTTCGTTGTGTTGTTTGTTGGAGCAGGCATTGACGGTTATGATTCTCCATCCCACTCTTTCACTCGAGGCCCTCGTGAATGAGTTGTTGTTCGTTGTGTTGTTTGTTGCCCACGTGATTCATTCTATATAGCCATGTTAAAAATTGAATTCGACCTTCACAGGCGTATACCGTCTTTTGTCGATAAACACCGCAGAATGGGGTTGATGCTAATCGGGCATTGAAAAATACGATGTTTTCCTGGAGTCCACAGGAGTGCCGTGCTGTAGATATACTGATCTTAATATAAAGCCAACACGGGATATTACTTAATGTTATTGCTTTGTATAGCATTTCTGCGCGAAGACTTTCACTAATGTAAATGAAGGAGGGGGAAACTGCCAAAAAAAAAGAAAAAAGAGAATCGGTTAGAGGTGGATAGGGGTAAGAATCACTGTCAGAAGGTCGGGGGGGGGGGGGGTTAGAATCACAGTCACTGCTGTATATCTATGTTTATGCCAGGAAAAGTTCCAGAATAATTATGTTAATAACATATTTGTAAGATAAGACAGGATAAGGCACCAAAAGAAAACCCAAAAAAAAAACCCCAACATTTATTGATTGCCATGGAGGAAATTTGCTTTGACGTGTACAATAATTATATTGAAGAGTTTGATAAACAAAGTAAATAATTATTACATGAATATGGAATATTTAATATATCACGCACGGCAGCTAGTAAGATCTCCGGACTGAACAACACGTACACGGGGTGGTGCACTGAGTCAAGACTGCCTTGATTCATTCTGTGATGCGACCGAACTAATAAGGCCGCGCTTGTTTCGGTTTTACCAATGCGCGAGCTCCCGTTAAATTATTCGGTCTGCATCTCACATATAAACTGGAGAAAAATACACTTGGCTCAGGTACCGTGACAAGAAAGACCCCCCCCCGCCCCCCCCCCCAAAACAACAACAACAACACAACACATACACTAAACTGCCACACATGTACGCACACACACACACACACACAACACGCACACAAATTCATAAGCCCCCCAGAATTCATACATCTCACCAATGAAACCTTTGGTGGGGACAAAGTAGTGCCACACACACGCACACACGTACAGGTTTATTCATACACCGACAAATCAACAGAGCGGCTGCAATCCAAGCACATAATTATGTACAGACACACACACATAGAAATAAAACACATAATAATAATAATAATAATAATAATAATAATAATAATAATATCATATATCAAGGGAAATGAGACGTCCAGTGTAATCCTGAAAGGCTTTTTAACCGCTGAGCCTTAGGGATAAATTTTAATCTATTAATTTTAATTTCAATTGTATAATAATAATAATATATCTTTCCGTTTCCTGAGTGATTGAGTGAGTGAGTGAGTGAGCATGCATATGTGAATGTGCATGCGTACATGCAGGTGTGTGGGTGACGGAGAGCAGGAGAAGAGAGATTGACAGACAGAGAAGAAGGCAAATATAGAGACATTCGGAGAAGCAAATCAAAAGTGGAGAAATAATAATTCATTACCTTGTCAGATTCTGGATATACATGAAAAAATACTTTGCTCTATTAAGTCAATATTGGAACAGCAAATAGACGTAGGTCTTTGCTGCCTGCCATATTTGGTGTTGTTACCTAATTTGGGGGGTGGGGGGGGGGGGCGGAAAATGAGGAATAGGGTGGTGGAGGGGGAAGGGTGGGTGTTGGGGAGGAGGGGGGGGGAAGGAGAAAAGTATAATGAGCTAGAAAGGAGAATATCACTGTCTGTCATAGGGACTTTCATCTTATATGAAAACGGGCAACATTTACTCTCACCGGCGTGAGCAGTTCTGTCCCCGGATCTCTACTAATTAATCAGCCCACCAATTAAGGCCGTCACTAACGGGCCCTTCTGGATACCACGTAAAGAAACATGAGTGATGGAAAGTACTGGGTATTTGACGGCTAATAATTAAAATCGATTCTACCTTCTAATGTTACGTGTCTGGGGTGAATTGAATGAAAAAAAAAGTGCACGTTCGATCTTTTCTAATGTTCTTATATCTTTCTTTTCGTATGTTTTTCCTTCATTTCTTTTTTAAATTCAATAATGACCCTTAATGTCATTATTTAATTATGTCAACCTCAGTGAGCCAATAAGGACAATTTTTGTAGAATATGTGTGATAAATTTTGCTGTTTTGGAAATTCTTCCACGGCAACATCCCAGTATACATCGCACGTTTCGTTGATCACATGTGCTTTAAAACAACAACAACAATGCTAACAATAAATACGACAAGGACAATACCACCAATACCACCAATACCGCCAATACTACCAATACCACCAATACTACCAACACCACCAATACCACCAATACCACCAATACCACCAATACTACCAATACCACCAATACTACCAATACCACCAATACCACCAATACCACCAATACCACCAATACCACCAATACCACCAAGAATTACCACGGCAAAATATAGAAATATTTTCCAGTTTTGAGCTACTGGGATATCGTGAAATGATGGACTGAATTGTTCTCTTTAAATCTTAACAGCCAAAGCCATTTTTTCAGTAGATAGATAGATAGATAGACAGATAGATAGATAGATAGATAGATAGATAGATAGATAGATAGATAGATAGATATATAGATAGATAGATAGATAGATAGATAGATATATAGATAGATAGATAGATAGATAGATAGATAGATAGATAGATAGATAGATAGATAGATAGATATATAGATAGATAGATAGATAGATAGATAGATAGATAGATAGATAGATAGATAGATAGATAGAGAGATAGATAAACAGTCAGATGAACAGAAAGACAGATAGATAGATAGATAGATAGATAGATAGATAGATAGATAGATAGATAGATAGATAGATAGATAGATGGACAGATAAACAGTCAGATAAACAGAAAGACAGACAGACAGACAGACAGACAGACAGACAGATAGATAGATAGATAGATAGATAGATAGATAGATAGATAGATAGATAGATAGATAGATAGATAGATAGATAGATAGATAGATAGATAGATAGATAGATAGATAGATAGATAGATAGATAGATAAATAGATAGATAGATAGATAGATAGATAGATAGATAGATAGATAGATAGATAGATAGATAGACAACACAATAAAACAATATCAAAAAGCCCCCTTAATGCTATATATATCGTAATGTGACCCAATCAGTATAATTACCAGTAGCGAGGCCATATGAACGTGAGCAGTTGGCGACACTCCCTGAAAGAATCATTAGTATGTCAGTGTGAGTACCTGGCCAACTCTCTCCCTTTGATTACTTCATACCCACACTAGCATACACAAATAGGACACGTCGCGCTGTATTGACAAACTCATCAGACTTGGAGAAAATAGGCTGTCAATTCCATAATAGTACAGGATTCCTTGGACACAATTTGATGTCAGGAAAGTCGTGCTCCTCATATAGCGAGCTTAATTTTTGTTTGTTCCAACAGCACTGAGAAATTCATCATTAAACGTTCGCAGCTTTAGTGTTTGATAATTATGGAGTTAAAATAAATCGAAATTGTGAAACAGCTTGATAAGTGTCACAAAGCATTTAAACAAGTGTCAAAGTGTGCTTTTGTTACATCTCTACTAGGTACTAAAAAATCTCCACTTTTTTTTCAGAAAATGGAGATAGAATAGACAAGAACTAAGGTCGCGATATTCAATTCTTTTAGCGTCAAAAGATTCGACGTGCGACTTCGCGGAATCATTGGTTGTACTATGATAAATATTCATTCCAAAATTTCTGTCATCTCCAGACATCACATGTAAAAAAAAATGGTAGTCAGTAACTTTACATCAGTGGTTTTCAACCTTTTTTTAGGTAACCACTCGCTTAGGCTCCAAAATTTCTTTTATCGACCCATTCTCCTCCAATTTTCCCTCTAGCTGCGCAGTCGCTGTAATGGTGCCGCGCACATCAAAATGTTGCCTCTCGTTTTAATGTACAAAATACGATTGTTTTGACTTTTGAATTTAAAATATTTTTGCTCAAAGCATCAAAAGTCCCACTCAGTGAGTTTGGAAAAATTAGAGGGTACTCGTGCCCCTCCCTCCCTCCCTCACCCCCTTCCGAAACCCCTGCTCAAACCCCAGGGATACATTTCACAACAAGACAGACAAGAGTTCGTATTCAGAACTGTCAGGTTTAACATAGAATTAAGTACATTCATATAATTTTAACACATTGGTAAAGTCCTCAAAAAAAAAGTTGTTTTGTATAGATCTGGAAAAAAATTGTAAACGAGTATAAAAGTCATTAAATCAAGTTGCAGATCTTAGCCTCCCTCAGAAAGGACAGGAGGCGTTGTGGATCCAGATCGGAAAATAATTCTTTCATGGATCCGCAGACATGGTGCCTCCGTCGGATATGCATGAAAGTCTACACATTCAGTTAAAATATGTTTTATTGATAGTTAGCAATTGCATGCCACACAATCGGGGGAATCTCTTCCCCCACCCCCTAGGTAAAAAAAACCATGTGTGAGGTGGGTATGACCCAAACGAAGTCTACTTAGGACAGTTTCACAAATAAAGAAAATGTACCCAAATAGACCGTGAAGGGCGCCAAGTGGCCGTTATCGTGCCGACGCGCCGTAAAACCCAAAGTCAAAATCAGACTACATACAGATTAGACGTGAAGTTTTTCAAAGCTTTATTGATAGGCTTGTTGTTTATTCATTACAAACTGAAAGCATTCTCTATTAAAATGCACTCACAAATAAACCTTTTCTATTCATAAAACTCCACCTACGTGTGCCGTTGAATGAGGCAGTGGCTGCCCTGTATTTGCCCGTAAATCGCCCCCCCCTCCCCCGTGATCAGTTCCTCACCGCTGTCGCCTTTTCTTTGTTTTTGCCCCCCTCCTCCACCACCACTGGAAATCAAAATCGCCCCCCCCCCCCGGGGCAACGATATCACTCACGTTGAGAACGACCGCTTTGCAGTGAAGTCAAGTCTTTTGTGAGTAAATAAAGATATGCGAGACGGATTCTTTGAAAAAAGATTCAGACCAGTGGTTCTCAGAATCTCGGGCGA
>OZ007580.1:21623712-21883712 GCA_963931925.1 Onchidella celtica | reverse complement strand
GCCTTTTTGTAAGCTCTTGCGCCCCCTGGAAATGCGCAAATGAGTATTGTTTACTAGAGCGACCTACTTTCCGCTCCACGCTAACAGTGGTTTCGCGGCTCCTCCCGTGTCTCACAGTGCAAATCCACCAATAATGAAACGTCTATATACATAAATACATAAATACTCTCGGGTAAAACCAAGTCAAAACAAATTGGAATCCGTGCGTCATCAGTCTTGTACTTTCCATTACATGGCAACGGCAATGATATCCCTAGTTCCATAGAGGAGATATGTAGAGCGATTGAAGTACCAGTGATTCAGTCTTGTTTTGTTCTAGCTATACAGTGCGCGAGGTCTGGCTTCACTTCACAGTTCACACGTCACATTGAAACGACGTCAAAACATACTTGACTCAGCGCGCCGTCAGCCTAATACTTTCCATATCTAG
This sequence comes from Onchidella celtica, assembly GCA_963931925.1. Taxonomy (NCBI): domain Eukaryota; kingdom Metazoa; phylum Mollusca; class Gastropoda; order Systellommatophora; family Onchidiidae; genus Onchidella; species Onchidella celtica. The sequence goes on along the minus strand of OZ007580.1, from coordinate 21,883,282 downwards.
CCACGGCAGTGACATCCCTAATTCCATACAGGGAATCCGTAGAACAACTGAGCGGGTCAGAAATAGAAGGCATCTAAATCCCATTTGACTAGGCACTTTTGAAAAAGAAAATAAAAAACAGCATTTCAGCATAAACCAGTCGAATTTAATAAGATTTTCTCGAAGAGCTGATGTGAGTATTGCAAACGTTTACCAAATTCGATTGGAAATACTGAATTTTTTATTTTTTTTTTGCTGTGGTGGATCTACTATGAAACTAATAAAGCATAAGTTTCAGGCCCCATAATCCCGGAGAGATGCCCCGAAGAAACTTTTTTGAATGAATCAAATTTGGATAAAGCCTATTGTTGCTGATTGCGAAGGGGCTCTGTAATCGTTCAAGTTCCAGGGTCCCAAAAATGTAGGCCCGCCACTGGTTGTTTTTTTTTTCTCCTCAGAAGCAGTCAAATATAGCACTTACATCCTTTCTAGTTTTAACCCACTCAATTGAGGGAATGATGTATCAGGGGGAATTCCCAAGCGCTGCGACGAGCTCAGTGATTGGTGGAAACTTGAGCTCTGTAAGGGGACGCCGGCCGTCTCCAGGCGAAGAGCAAAACCATCACTCACACCTGAAAATGCGCGTCGTGTCCGACATACCTGCAGCTTGAAATGGATCGTGTTTACAGCACCAAGAGTATTATTTTACTTTTCATGTCTGTCTCAGTGAAGGAGTGTCAAGGAGACGTCGCTTTAAGCTGGTGGTCCACTGGGTCAGGGCTGTTTTGCATCTGTTTTGACTCAGTAAGATAAGATATGATAAGATAAGACAAGATAAGATTAGATAAGAATCACTTTATTATCCCATGGGGGAAACTTTCTTTCACAGAGTGTTTAACAGCCCATAATACATGGTACACATAAAATTAATATCTCGCACAAGGTCTCTCTTTCTCAAGACAATTTTGTCACGCCCGACCCAGTGAGACAAACCTGGTTCGGTCTGGCCAGTGTGCGATGTCCTTTAAAGATTCGCGACCTTAGTTCTTGTTTGTTCCAACTCCACTCTTTGCACATCAGAGAAATTCCATGTTAAACTTTTGCGGCTTTAGCATCATGATAAGGAGTCAGGATAAATCGGAACTGTGCAACAGCTTGATAAGTGCCACAACGCAGTTTAACGAGTCTCAAAGTGTGCATTTGTTATACCTCTGCTATATTCTAAGAGATATCCAGTTAAATAACAACAACAAAAAACTGAGGGAGAAGAAAGAAAAACTACAGTGGCAAATTGGCGACATCTTTCTCTTATACTGAGACAAAACAGGCTGGATTGTGAGCATCATCAGTCTTTGACAACCGATTTGCTTTTGTTTTATATTTGTGTGCGTGTTTTTTGTGGTTAACAACACAGTGGTATTATTTTTTTTTTTTCTGTAAAAGAGATCAAGGCTTAGGAATTCCATCAGGCCGACGATGAAGGAATGCCTTAAAAGCATGCCATGGGATTTCGAACGTAAGATTTTTCGCACTAGCATTAAGTACTCTAATGTCTGGGCCACTGCACGGGTGCTTTTTAAAATAATTATCAAAACTAATGATCTGATACGTTTGATGCAAAGAAAATACATCTTCGGATTTCGAGCTTTCCCGGATCTCATTTGTTCTGTGGCAGTAGGATTATCAGAGAATTGGCTAATGAGCAGGAAACAGGAAAGAAGTAAAAAAAAAAAAAAATCCGAGCTTCAGTAACTCGCCGCCTGATCCAACCCTTACTAGAAAATGGTTAAAGTCTGAAAGCGATGTCTGGGTTTGAAGAACTATCGACTTTCATCCAGCCTCCAGAAAGATTAAATGTTTCTGAAAAGAAGTTTAGCTTTGAAAGACAATCGACTTTCATCTAGCCTGGAGAAAAGTTAAATGTGTGAAAAGAATGTTTAGTTGTGAAGGACAATCGACATTCATGCACGAATGGGAAAAAAGGAGGTTTTTGTCATTGCTATGCGGCTTTCTGGTTGATGGAGGGCGGGACTTTGCTAGAGACGCCACGTCTTTAACCAGGGGGTAATAATTATACCCAGAACGGAACCGTGTTTACATTAGACCAGGGCGGCTGCCAGTTTGTCTATTTCAGTTGAAGGGAGAATACGTCATCTCTGGTTATCCACCCGGTACCCCCCGGCAGACACGCCCACCTGTCGGTAGTCTGGCTCGTTCATTACGCAGTCGGGCACAGAGATGCCAGGGGTGAGCAAACACACAGGCACACTCGCCTCAGCCCGAGGGTCATCTGGCCAGAACTTTAGCCGCTCTCAGGGCGTTCCACTTGTGACCAAGTCCAAATAAAGTGTCAACCCAAGGGAGATAATTTGGACACAGGGGCGATAACTAGATCGATCTTTTTCTCTCCCCGCGCGGTCGATGACGTTCCCCTGAACGTTTTGACAAAATAAGCCTTTCTTCCTTTGATCATTGGCTTCATCTTAGCACTAAGGAGATATTCAGTTTGTAGAGGCAAAAGAAACTTCTTCGGGCCAGATATTAAAAAGACGCTTCAAAAGACACGTGACCGCCGTAAAGTACACATGTGCTTCTGCTAAAATCACGCTCTGTTTAACGTTCATCTGTGACATCAAAGAGCAACATGAAATTTTAAAGTACAAGACAAGATCTATGACGTCTGAAGGGTTAACAGAATGTAATGTTCAAATCATCATCAAAATTTATGGGTGTTTTCACACTCATTAATTTTCACTGCATTTGTGCTGGCGCTGTCTCCGAGACACAGAATACCGAGACGGACCATTCCTTCTTTCACTATATGTCCAAAATTTGCGCGCGTATAAACACGGTGAGTACCACTCACAGAGCTCTACTGTACTACTCTTCTTCATTCAATTATGAAGGAATGTGGTGCGAATTGTTGCATTGTTTACATGGGATGATACGCGCGCAAAACGACGGACGGAAAATGATGAATTGATTCGTCTCGGTATCCAGTGTCTGGGGTGCCAGTCTGGGCGAGGAAAAGCGCAAGGGACAGCTGGAAACCAAGACACACACCACACAGGAAAAAGGAATAGAGACAGCGTACTCAGGGCTCAGACCTGTCTTAGAAGTTCACTTGCTATGTCTGCCGAAGGGACTGCCTTGTCATGATGGGACTGCTGTCATACCAGACGCTGCTCTCAGTACGACTGACACGACCAAACTAAGGCTCTGCCATTGTCCTCCGAGATAGATGGATGCCTACCACTACAATTACTACTACTACTGCTACTACCATTACTACTTCCATCTCATAGACAACGATACCTTTGAAACAAATTATGGCATGTTTATTTATGTCTCGTACGTGTCTTTATCGTGCACTATGAATCAGTGACGAAATAATTTGCCAGTCTCACAAAATGAAAAAGAAAAAAAAAATACAGAACCCTGCAAAAAGCAATGGAAAAGAAAACGATTCTCAAAATAAAGCTTAACGATGAAATCCATCACACTGATATCCGGAAACAAACGCAGGTTACAGACACAGAGAAATAATTTGTACTCCGACAAAAATGGAAATGGGCTAGCCATATCGCAAGAATACAAAATAACAAATGGACAGGGCTTTGCACTGAATAGAGCCCTAGAAAAGGACAGAGAACAAGAGGACGCCCCAAAAGACGATGAAGAGATGACATTGTGCAGACAGGTGGACAGACATGGACAAGACGGACGGACAACAAAGAAGAATGGAGATCAGTTGTGGAGGGTTACATCCTGCGGTGGTTGGACGAAGCCTGTCAAGAACAAGAACGAGAACAAGCGAACCGTTACAAAGTGAAATACCGCATCGCGTGTGCATCTTAAAACTAATCATACAGTATTTTCCACATCATTTCAAACTAATCACATTCCCCCCTATATTCACGTTTATAAATTTTGTTTCCGTGTCGAAAGCCCCGATTGTGTCAAAAAGCTCATTAGTTCCATGCAGTGTGGTGTGAAAACGTAGCACGCAAAGGCAGATTGAAGATTGGTGAACCTGAAAAATGTACTGGAGATACCAATTTTTAATGGGGAGATCTAAACGCCCTGTAATCACCCCCAAGGGCGCGCACTCACTCTAGATAGTGAACGAAATAGATTTGATCAGAAACAGGAAAAATTTTGAGCATAATTATTTCAGCGTAAATGTCAATACAAAAATAATCTTATTATAGTATTGTGTGCAGGATCATCATGTTAGAGTACCTAACACTGGGTTTGAGGGTAACCTAAATTATGCCTTTGAACAAAACAGAGGTTTCGCCAAACATATAATAGCTACAATAAGATGGAAGCCAATTATTTCGTCTCAGAGTTAAAAGTATTGGCTATCTAATGCTAGATACAATAAGATGAGATACGGCCTTCTTCGCGCCTTTCAAAATATCGTGTACACAGTTTGCCCTCTGAGAAAAAAATGCTTTATATAATGATAAATTAATGATGCGCATTTGTCACAATGCTACTGCGACTTTAAAAAACCCCGGAGTTTTCCTTCAGTGATTGAATTATAATTACAAAATAAGTGATTTCAATCAAGGCCTACAGCAATAGCAGAACAGTGAATAGAATTCAATATTTACCCCATATTGGCTTTGTAGAATACGGCATTGTTCACGACTTCCACCTGGTATCTTTGGTTTAGCTCCACTGTTATTGGAAGCTGAGATGGTGTTATGAGCGTGTGCGGGCTCTTCCAATCTTTTCAGCGGAAGAAACCTTTAACTGATCTGAGACTTAATCTTAATTATTTCGTGCCAGTTCTCCCAGCCCGATATTACCAGTGGTTCCTCCAGTTTGTCAGGCTGTCGCCCCAATAGACTCCACATTTTCTCTTATGGCCCCTTTCACCCTCCCTCTCCCCGTCAAAAAAACAACAACAAACAAACCCTGCTCAGACCAAAGATACATTTCACAAGAAAACAGACTACACACAAATTACGATATTAATATGTTTTCCAAAGCTTTATTTATGACAATTGACATGTTGATTATCCATTATAAAACGTAAAGTATTCGTTATCAAAGGCGCTAACAAAATAGGCCTTTTCTGCTCATAAAACCCATCCAAGCGGACTGATAAACAAGTCAGTGACTGACCTGTATTTGCCACCAAATTGTCCTCCATTCATGTTTTTGCCCCCATATCGTCCATTCTGCATTTCCGCCCCATCCCCTCAATCTAAATCGCCCACGTTGTATATTCAGAACCACTGGTTTAAACCAAAGAGAAAAAAAAACAACACATTCGAACTCAATTTTCTCAAAAAAAAAACAAACAACAACAACAGCAACAAAACACAGTGAAATTGGAGCTAGACCTGTCTTTATTCACGGACATAATTATTTCCACATAACTGTCCATACAAATAGAGAACCTTATCATAGCATTGTGTGCAGAAAACCAAAGTTTGAGCATGCATGTTGTCTCGGATTTGAGGATAACTTAAATAGTGCCCATGAAGAAAATATTGATCTAGCTTCACTTTCGTTGGAATCTGAGAGAGATTACCTTATGAGCGTAAACAATACCTTCCAATCGTTCAACAGAACAAAGGTTTAACATCCCCAAGATGCCAAGCAGCAAACTCAAAATCAGGCTACAGGCTAACATATAAAAAAAAAGTCATCTCCATTAAGATTGGTGTGAAATATAATCCAACACAAAATTTTAAATAAACCCAACAGATTGTTTTCGAGAAAATCAATTTTGAGCTGGCTCATTCTAAACAACAAAATAATGAAATAAATAAAAACAATGCGATTATTTCATCTTTTCTCTCCGGCTACATTTTAAATCAACGTTTGTTTAAAATTCCTGAATTCAGATTTCTCAAAAATCAGTTTCAAGTGACTTTAGACCACCCTTTCACTTAATGGGCACAATTTCTAATAAGTACCGAAATGTATTTCGTGCCAGAGGCCAAGGGGAATGTGATCTTGCATGGACCATAATGTTCAGCTCTAAAATCTACAAACTAATATTAATTTTACAGCTCACTAAAAAATGTGACCATGCTCTGGGGGTAACTGAAAGCTTGTGATGAAAATAAAACGAAACAGGTCTGGTCTACAAAGTTTACGACATTAATATTTCCGCTCATATTGTCAATCATTAACTTTTCGTTAAAGCTGTTTGTTATTCCCCACTGAGGACAGTGGACTCGGTTTGGCACTTTTATTGTATATTCTCATTAACGGGTGTGATCAGGGGAGACCATAATCTATTCGTAACAGAAGCTTTATGCGCGGAGTTATCCGACCCTCTCTCAGTTATCTGACCATGTTATCTGACCTCCTACGGGTCATCAGGTTGTAAAAAAAAAAAAATCGGTTTCTCGAGTTACAGCCTTTTACTGCATGGCGTGGCATCACGTCGAGTGGCCCGTTGAGAGCTGTGGCACTTCAGCCCCGCCATGTACATCATTAAAAAGCTGTATGTGTCACTGTTCTCCCTGCATTCTGCGCCAGAGTTTAATGGATTTTCTGTGTTAGTTACACAAGTGATCATCACGCTAGGAAAGTGGAACAGGTTAAAACAATCTTAAAACAAAGCAAATCAGATGCACATCAAACAGGTTTTTGTAAAATTGCACGTGCAGAAACAGTTGAAATTCAAGCACTTGTTTTCATGGCCCGTTGACCGGGAACCCGAGAACTGCTATCGTATAAGGAAAAATAAAAAGGGAACGTCACGGTTTAAAATTTCAACTTTTGCCACTCTGGCACTACAGAATGTTATCTAATCTAGCCCTTTTTTTTATGTGAAAGTAAATTTATGGAAATGAGAAGGCTTAATACGAGTATTTCCCACATTGTTATGAACGCTTTCCTGCCACCCAAATATAATTCGTAGCATTTGTGTCGGATTTCTTATTATTTGATGTTACTGTAGGGCTTTGCAAAATGCAAGGTTTGTTTTAATCACAATGAAAACAACGACCACCACCACCACCACCACTACAGCAACAACAACAACAACAACAACAACAACAACAACAACAACAACAACAACAACAACAACAACAACAACAGGAATGATGACACAGAATAGAAAAGTAACGCCCGTGACGCATAGGGTCTCACCATTTTCTTAAGCCTTACGTCAGGGCCGATGATCAGCCAAATTATTTTACAGTGAAATAAGGCGACGGGGCGAGCGTCATGGTCTTGTAGCCAACCAGAATGCTCGTTTCATAAACTCTACAGACCTATGGTAGATCTTCCTGCTGGTGTAAACACATTACTGTTTTTTTGTCCTGTGAACTCGAGTCTTTCCAGATGGGTACCATCCAAATACTCCTCGTCTCCAAAGGGTTAAAGGGGACCCCGCACATTAGTAAGGCTAAGACAAGTTTCTTTCGCTAGTTGATTCAAAACAAGAATTCAAGTTTGAGTCAAAACCAAGGAAAAATGAAATAAATTAAAAAAAAAAATGACTCAGTGCGCCCTGGGCTTCAAACCTGTTTTTGTAAGCACTCAGATATTATTTTCATGGCGTCGAATTGCAGCATTCTAGGACGCAGCATAGCCGGACAATAATCGTTAAATTGAAACACGAGTGACTGATAATAAAAATATAATATGACGCGTACTAGTTGGAATCGCTGGATGAGCACATTCCATACAACTTCAAACAGACTTGGTTTTCAATGATCATAACACAGCAATGCATGCAGTGGTGAGTATTATTGTGGCTGGGCGGAAAGCAAGGAGTTGATGATTATTGTTTTATCTTTATATTTTATTTTCTACCGTTTTTGATTCAATTCCGAGCAGATGCACCAGGATTTCCGCTGGTATGCACCAGGCTGTGTTTGGAAATCCGAGAGTTTGAGTCTTGAAAGTACTGAATGTATGATGATAGACAGATTGACACACAGACAAAAAAACAAAAACCATAGATAGATAGATAGATAGATAGATAGATAGAAGACAGACAGGCAGAAAGGTAGATAGATAGACAGATAGATAGATATACAGACAGATAGATAGATAGATAGATAGATAGATAGATAGCAGACAGGCAGATAGGTAGATAGACAGATAGATAGATAGATAGATAGATAGATAGATAGATAGATAGATAGATAGATAGATAGATAGATAAATAGATAGATATATAGATAGACAGAGAGATAGATGGATAGAAAGATAAATAGACAGTGAGACAGAGAGATAAGAAAGAGAATGAAAGATCCACGAAATAAGCACCATAGTAACCATTCCATTATGCCACAGCACTGCCACGCCCTCACACCATTATGAATAAAAATCCATTAAAGTGCACTTTGCTGCGCCTCTGATCAGACATCACAGTGGCCGTATGCGTAAGAACCATTATAAAACCATCAGCTTCTCTTGCGCTCTCGCTATGCAGGTTCCCGGAAACAGTTGAATGACAACACACCAGCATTTTAATGGCTAAAATCTGAAGCCATAGCCAACTCTGCAAGCGAGAAATTTTCACCGAGATTAGAATTGTTTTGATTTCATTAACATCACAGATCTTGTGCTCCTCGTATTATTATTATTATTATTGATATTGTTAGTGTGAGAAGTGCATTGTGGATTTGAACGTGTGGTCGCGCACTGGTGAGATTGAAATACGTCTGTTACACTAGTTCAGGGGTTCCCAGAACTGTCTTGAGTCAGATTTTTTGGGGGGGGGGGGTGAGGGGTTGGTAAAGATGAATTTTATTTAAGTTTGCCCGGGCAGTGGCCTCTTGGGCCTGCCCTTTTAGATTTCCAACTGCCAAGGTGTTTTGAATGTGCGCAACTTGCACATGGGCCCTCCGATTTTTTCGTCATTATCCGAGAAGACTAGGTGCTCGATCCTACCTCCTATAGGATCATTCACAGGAACATTTGAGAAAAATCCCAAAATTCCAACATGCCTCCACCGACCGGGATTTGAACCCGGTACCTTCGGCTTGAGAGGCGAGCACCTTGCCCCTAGACACCGTGTCCCCAGATGGTAGAAAGAGAGGCTTCACGCACTGAGACACAACAATTGCAAGGCAGACTTGTCCCGGTGTCCTGCTAGTCTCAGAGATAAACACTTTCTAAAGAATATGTAGAGAGAAGACCTATTTTATTCCAAGGCTAATGTTGTCTGAAAACCTGACAAGGACTTGAAGTCAAAAATAGTCACATAGGTTCAGGTCTCGAGTTTAAGTTTTATTGTAGGCTTAACGACCAGTTCAAAACAGTTCATCATTCTTCGGTTCCCTTCCACTCCCCCACCCCACGTCTTTTCCTCACCCTTATCTGTCCTAGTTTTACTATAAATAGGAACAGACATTTTTCCTCCTTATAAAACAGGTTCTAGGTCAACAGGTTATAATTAGAAAGAAGGAAAGAAAGAAAGAAAGAAAGAAAGAAAGAAAGAAAGAAAGAAAGAAAGTCAGAAAGAAAGACAGACAGACAGACAGAATCCATTAACCCAGATACACTATTTCAGGATACCGCACCCAGACTGTAACATTAAACTAGAGTAACACTTTTAAAAAATGAAATCTCACTGGACATATTTATCTCTGTTTACGGTCTGCCACAAATAAATTAAAATTTGGCAACATTTTAGCCAACTGGCCACAAAGACGCCTAGAATGAACGCTACAATCGTAAAAAGGCAATCATCTTTGTTCTGTTTTGTTTTATTTTCAGTGAAAGAATTTTATTACTCAACAGTATTGTTGCATCAGTCATCAGCGTTCGAGAAAATTCGATGTATTGTAGTGTCATACACAGCAAGGAAAACTAATGGGCCCTCGATACAGCTCAGCTCCTGGCGTAAAAGGCCCTAGTCTTGGCCATTACACTACTCCGCTGACGTATCCCAGGCGGACATTACAGTGAGTGGTTGAGTTGATTACTGCCACATTTGGCGGGGAAAAGCCAATCGGGCAATATTGATGACACGAGTAATCGTAAATGTGTCCGCTGATGTGGTCTGAACAGGGTGCAGAGGTGTTGGAAGTGCTGACTCGCTGAAAGTCCCAGAAAATCTAGTCATTTCTCGTACTCCATTAGGCCGGGATGGACAGATGGTAGGAGCGGAGATGAAAAGGATGAATACGAGAGTATTTGAGATAACCTAGTTCGGGGGACACGGGGTTTAGTAAGAGGATAGACAGAATGTTGTCTCTTTCAACTCGTATATTTCATTTTGAGTGATGGACAGAATAGAATGACGCAGAAAATGAGGGAGATATATAGAACAGTGTTGCTGATGGCAGCAGTTTTTTCTGAAGTTGTTTTCTGGTGATAAGACAGATATGAAGAAGAGAGAGAGAGAGAGAGAGAGAGAGAGAGAGAGAGAGAGAGAGAGAGAGAGAGAGAGAGAGAGAGAGAGAGAGAGAGAGAGAGAGAGAGAGAGAGAACAATATTTCGGTGAACATGGTAACACTGGCATAAGTCAATTATTCTTGTTTTGGCGCAGTGTGAACGAAGACCCAAGCAGCATACTGTAAAAGGCTTACATAGACTTTTAGAATAATACTATTATAGATAGAATGTGGCAGCTTGTATCATCATTCTATAGCGGAGCTAAAGGGTGGACACGTAAGCACCTAGACCGTAGTGATTACGTGCCCATAAATTATGACATTTTGTGTACTGCCCCAATGTTTGACGATAAAAAGCGGGGACATATCCATTTTGCACGAAATTCAGTTTTTAATATTGCCTATTTACGATTTTTCAGCCATAAACTAGACACGCATTTCACTGGGTAAAGTCGAAAAGTATGACCGCAAATTTTCTCCCTCGTCTCTCACTACACAGTGCTGGTCGAAAATCAACCGAACACATTAAGTGTAGACTGCAAGGAATTATCGTGTAACTCAAGCTAGGTGGCAGGAAAGTAAGAAGTGTCCTAAATTCGTATAGCCTACACTTGTACAATATTACCAGTGGCAGCGTTGGTCAAATGGATAAGACACCTGCACAAAAAAACCGCGACCAAGGTGGATGACGAACACCGAGGGGCATGAACTCGGTATGGCCGGGGTTCTAGAAGATGTCAGGAAGTTAAAGGCCGAAACAGTTACTACTTAATGAAAGAATCCACTCTTCCTCTGAAGATCACCATCTGCCTCGCTCCACCTGAAGAGTTTCTTACCACTTACGAGAAGTTCTATTAGTCTTTACAACTAATCTAAATGTCTTTAAAATTGATCTTGACATACTCTTGGACGGTATAAAGAATTTACAAGATGTATCATACACCGGTCAGTTAGTTTGGTATAAACGGTGGGACGTTTCCTTCACCTATCTGTTCAGTAAACTGTGTACTGCAGATACATGATTGTGACAACGCATGATTAACTTTCTTTCAGAAAAAAGAAACTGACATTGTTTTTGCAAGGGGGTTTTGAACTGAGTATACACCGTGTTTAAAATCCCCCCCCCCTCCCAAAACACACACAGAGTTTTATTTGTTTGTTTGTTTGTTTGCATATCAGCTTATGTGGCTAAGATAAACAAATTACAATCAAAATTTTTCTGTACACGACCATTGAAACGAAAGATTCCAAGTAACACTGCGCTTAAAGTTATTCCCCCCTCCCGCCCCCCCCCACCCTTTCTCCCAAACACAAATACGATTTTTGTTTCGCATGTGAGCACTTGATTGCTAGATGAAGGAATGACATTAGAATTAAAGGTGAAAAAACAACAACAAACAAACTATTATTCAATTTGTTTTCTGCACTGAAGCATTTGAACAAAAGCTCTGAGAAACATTGCGTTTGAAGTTAGTCCCTCCACCTCCTTCGACCCCCCCCCCCCCACACAAACACAACACACACAAACATACATGTACAGACCCAAACATTTTTTTTGTTTTTGTATATAGGTGCACGCGATGGTTAGCTCACGAGTGACATTGTGTTTAAAGATGAAAAAAAAATTACAACCAATATTGTTTTGTGCACATGAGCATTTAAACGAAAGCTCTGATGAACATTGCCTTTAAAGTGATCGTACTACCCACCCACCCCCACCCCTCACCCTTGCCTTTTGTTTTATGAGCACTCGATCGTTCACTCACGAGTAACCTTTTGTTTAAAGGTGAAAAAATTACAATCATTAAAATTTGTTTTCTGCACATGGGCATTTGCACAAAAGCTGTCAGTAATACCGGCTTAAAAGTGATTCCCCCATGTGAAAGCCCATTAATCTAAATGTAATGAATTCAAATGTAATTATTGCGCCCAGCCATCCGTGGCATTTTTCTGTTCCCGGCCACGTGAGAAGTGCTGATATTCTGTTCTAGTTAGGAATGATACCATTTTTGCTTGTACAAGTTGACCAGTCGTTTTCCTAATTATGATGGTGATACATCAGCCTGGTTATCTGATTGTTCTACAGATTTAAAAACAACAACAACAAGATTTTGCACATTGTTCATAGGATATTGATCATATTACATTTTAGATTTTACCGCATATTTGATTGATAATAATTATCAATTGTTGATGACAATAATATCCAGAGTTTTCTTCCGGTCTGGCAAATAGAAAGTAAGCAGGAGAAAGTGGTTGCAGCTCAGTTTACGAGCAAAAATAGCAACAGCAATAACAAGAACAGCATCGACATCAGCAATAAGAGGAACGACTACAACAGCATCAATAATAACAGCAGCAGTCGCAAAAAACAACAACAACAGCAACAACAACAACAACAACAACAATAACAACAACAACAACAACAACTACTACTACTACTACTATTACTATGGCAACAAAGTATAGGTAGAATGCGCATATCCACCATCTTGTCTGTCCGGACCCACTTAAGGCATCGCGAACCAATCGGCGGCGAGTTCACTCTGTAAACAATGACACGTGTGTATACGCACATGGGAGACGTTCGGTCAATTCTTTCACTTCCTTTCTCTTGTTTACACGGATGGTAGGGAATCAGACCAGTTTGGATCCATCCTTTCCACCCTGTCACAACAGTCAACTCCTAAGCAATCAGCAGGCATTTTAACCGCTTAGACACATCTCGAAGTTTACACTCATCAGCTGATCCTCCGGCCATCTTGTTTGGCGGAAGTACAAAACAAAAACTCTGTGACGCCATGCGCATTCTACCTATAGTGATTTCACACTGATGGCAGAGTTACTCGTGTGTTTCGAGCCGAGAAATTGTGGCTCTCCCAAAGTTACGGAATACCTGAAACTAAATTCTTGAAGGAATTTTAAATCATTCACCCTCTTTGTAATGATACTGACAATAATGAATAACAAATTAATGACGGTCAACGCTTGGGTAATTTCTGTTGTTGAAAGAGAAAATATTGTGCAGTGGACTCGGGTTACGAATTTGTTTTGTCTCGCTTGACTCATACAACATGTTCCCGTACGAAATTTTAAATTTTGTTTGGCCTTTCGTCGGAAGTTCCAAGGCCACCCGTTTTCTTCTTCAAAAGGTGCACTGCTCAGCTGCCACCCCCAAAATAATTTCCGTGAGTGCGCATGCTCGGCTGCCGTGCCAAACAATAACAACGAGAACAACAGCAAAAAAAAAAAAAAAAACAAAACACGGCGGGAGAGGGCAAAGCATCAGTGAGTTTGAGGTTTGGGTCTTCCGGTCTGTCTGTACAATCACCGCCACATTGCGCCTTTCGCGGTTTTTTGGGGGGGGGGGGGGGGTACTTTTTTAATGTTTGGTATTCAAAGCTTTATCAATTTAAGTTTCACAATCAGAATTAAATAGTTCAATATAAACTTTATTTACGCTGGTGAAATTCTCAAAAAAAAATGTTTTTCGTAGATCTAGAAAGGGCAAGATGTAAAGGAAACAAAACAATTGGCAGAAGGATTGTCACAAAGCGCAGGTGCAGACAATGGTACTGCAAATGCGGTTTGCAACCTTGGGATGTTCCGGCCTATGAGTGACTACAACACACCAATGGAAACAAGTGCTTTACAGTTATACACACAATAAATTTATTGGGACACGTGGGATGGGGGCTTAATTAATGTTTGTAAAGTAGTCTAAATAGCGTGTCAGAAGAGATGGACAAATATTTCATACAGATATTAAAATGGCAATGATCCAAAGATAATAAAGGTGACAACAATAACCTAAACTAACTACCCTGAAAGAAGAGGTTTCTGATTAATACAATAGAATGACAATGAAATGGATTATAATATGTTACACTAAAACACAGATAAAAAGGTAGTTGTATATCTCACCAGCTCTGCACTCAAAGAACGTTTCACACAGGATATATCCACACTCTTCCAATAATTACTCTAACTAAAATGTTACTTAAACTTGTCCTATATCTTGAATCTGTAAACTTGACGATGATGGTCCTAAACCGAAGAATGTCTGGTCTCTTGGGAAACTGGACTCCACAAGATAATGTTCTCTTAAATTCACTACAGGATACACTCAATTGCAAATATGTCCTTACTCCACATAAAAAGCACTGTCCACATCCACAAGATGACTACTAGAATTATATATAACTAATGTCCTGATAAGGCTCTGGTCACAGTCACAGGATACACAACAGGATCGAAATGTCCTAACAATATGCACAGGATACTTTAAAACACTTTAAGGTGGTTACTTTATGGTCTTGGCCTCTAGCCTTCCCGCTGTTCTGCACAATTCACAGAAACGCCGGGTACAATGCCCTACACGCGGACAGAAGCCTGCCTGGTCACGCTAAGACTTACAGGTCTAACACTGCCACAAGAAGCGAGTACAACACTGGAAATTAACGAGTTCCTTAAGAACTTAAGATATGTGCAATATATGCACTGCGTACATGAGCTAACTTTAACTTTAAGCTTAGACTCACACGCCGCTCTAACTGAGCTTATTTCATGCTTTGACAAAGCAAGAAACACAGTAATTTACTATGACTAAGTCCTACGCGAACTTGAAAGTCATAAACGCTCTATACACGAGCTAACTTAACACACCGTATAGGCTATGTTAATATACGTCTGTGTCTTACAATAAGAACGACAGACAGGTACACCACTCTACGTGAGCAGGACCTCGCTCCTTACGAGCTAAATTTTATTACAGGCCTTAATAGACACTGTAAATACACGCCTGAGTTCTACAGGCAGGTACACTGCTTCGCACGAGCAGGACCTCGCAGTGAGTTTATCGCAAGCGGACTGACGACTCCAGATTTGCTCTGGAATATATACAGAAACTCAAAATTACAGAAAATTACAGAGGGGAAAACTGGGAGGTTCTAGCTAGCTCGAAGTCGTGAGCCATAAAAACGTGCACAAAGATTCTACGGTGGCCAAACTCGGACGCTGGGGTATTAGGTGGACGGGTCAGAGATAATTGCTCCACCCGCAGGTAGCCCGAGACATAACTTGGAACAATAGATCAGGAAGGTGGACCGATCGAACGGGCAAGTGGACGGTCATTACGCGGCATTTTGTTACAAGGATAAATTAGTTAAAATGTGAAACTGCTGTAAAAAAAAAGAAGGAAGAGAAACCAAACAGTAAACAAAAGGAAAACAAAGCACCACGAGGCGCAGTGCCAATCGAAGCTGAACACGACCATTACGCGGCGTTCACACGAGTTCAGCACAAAAGTACGTCGTTCCTCTGAGAGTTTCTTCCGAATTTCACACGGCACGGTCGTTTCCCTTTTATCTAGATAAACGCGGGTCAGGAAACCACTCTGGCCAGACCAAAGCAGCATTTCTGCTCAGATTCCATCTTGTGTGGGGGTAATGAACCGAGCGCACTCCGTTCTGGCTCCTCCTTCCTCCACCACCCCTCCACCTAATTAAGCCGTCCTAGAAACTGAACAGATTTAAGATTCATGTCTCTCATTACCTTCTTTTCCCCTTTTATAACAAAAAAGCCATGGCCTTAGAAGTGAGATGAATAAATTACATACTTCGATCTTAGTTTTTGTTTGTGATATCTCCAATTTCTGAAAGAAGAGTGGAGATCCTTGAGTATGTAGAAGAGGTATAGCAAATGCACACTTTGACAGTTGTTTCAATTGCATTCTGGCACTTATCAGTCCGTTTCACAGTTCCAATTTATTCCAACTCCTTATCATAATACTAACGCCGGAAATGACCTTAAAGTCGGATTTCTCAGTTGTGCAAAAAGTGGAGTTGGAACAAACAAAAACTTTAAGTCGCGTTATTATAGTCTGTTACTATACGTTTCTATCCACCTGATTCTGGTTTTAACACGAGGCACCAAATATTGATTAAAGGTTTGACTGGCGAATCTTTTGATTACAGGAAATGAATGAACCAGACACTGAAAATGCCACACTTCAAATGTCTTAATAAGTTAAATAATGTTTAAAATAAAACATGGCTTTGGTGATGTACTGTCTATTTATAGGCTAAAGCTGTGTTTCTCTTAACCCTGAGCTTGGTGTAAAAGGCCATTCGGTAACGAAGTGTCATTCTCTGACATCCTACCAGCGCCACCTCCCCTCAAATCTCTTTCTCTCCCCCCCCCCCCCTCCCTTTTTTCTTTTCACTCCAGAAATAAAAGCTGAATGTAGACAATATTGTGGGTTCTTCCCCCGTCCATGCCCCATTTTCTATTGATGAAATAGTTCTGATTTCAGAACGAATAGATATCAAATTGGATTCAGATATAATCAGCAATAGCTAGGGGCCGAAGTAATATGGAAAAGTTCCCTAAGGGACAATTTCTTTTTCCTCGTGTCCTTTTGCGCGCCTCTCTCTCTCTCTCTCTCTCTCTCTCTCTCTCTCTCTCTCTCTCTCTCTCTCTCTCTCTCTCTCTCTCTCTCTCTCTCTCTCTCCACTCACCCTTGCCTTCCCAATATACTCACACTTCGCCACTTAGTCAAATGTACATAATCGAAGATGGATACTCGACTGAAGGCCCCGGTAATCAGTAGTGAAACAGATGTCGGTATCGAAGTTCGATATCTCCTGATGGCCCGGGTCTATAAAACTGCCACCTTGTTGGTTCAGTAGGAAGGGGGCCCTTTCAGTCCCTCGTCTCATTATCCTGGTTCTGATAGAGTCTTTGTCCAAGCTGAACTGTCTCGGATTTTGAACTTTCTGTTAATGCACGCGGACTGGGAGTCACTGAGTTTGTGTGTAGCACATAGTAGTTCTGTTCTGGTTCATCGTTGATTCGAGATCCTGAAGTGTTATGTTTGAAGTCTTGTTTTAGGAATGTCACAGCCGAAGGATTTTATATCCCTGTTGTTTTTTGTCTTTCCTTTTGTTTCTTCTATAAGTTGTTGTTTTTTGTCTTTTCTATCTATCTATCTATCTATCTATCTATCTATCTATCTATCTATCTATCTATCTATCTATCTATCTATCTATCTATCTATCTATCTATCTATCTATCTATCTATCTATCTATCTATCTATCTCTCTCTCTCTCTCTCTGTCTAATCATCTATCTATCTATCTATCTATCTATCTATCTATCTATCTATCTATCTATCTATCTATCTATCTATCTATCTATCTATCTATCTATCTATCTATCTATCTATCTATCTATCTATCTATCTCTCTCTCTCTCTCTCTCTCTGTCTAATCATCTATCTATCTATCTATCTATCTATCTATCTATCTATCTATCTATCTATCTATCTATCTATCTATCTATCTATCTATCTATCTATCTATCTATCTATCTATCTATCTATTTATCTATCTATCTATCTATCTATCTATCTACCTATCTATCTACCTATTTATCTATCTATCTATCTATCTATCTATCTATCTATCTATCTATCTATCTATCTATCTATCTATCTATCTATCTATCTATCTATCTATCTATCTATCTATCTATCTATCTATCTATCTATCTATCTATCTATCTATCTATCTATCAACGGAGTAAACATTATAATCATGTAATAGCCTAGCCTGCCCTGCCCTGCTCTTGTTATACATATAAAGAAAAAGTAAAAAGTTCACATGCAATGCTAAGAAACTACACGAGCTTTACAGACCTCCTCACCTTCAGGCAACTGGCTAGGAAATTATGTTGCAAATGAACGAGGTGCGCTGTCGGTTCAACGACCTACTAACTTTGATCTTGTCTATTGAACATCACAGCTGGAGCTGAACGTACGTATTTAAAAATAATCAATGAATTGAGAAGTTCCCATGAAGAACAACATGACTCTGCGTAATCGGTGGGGTGGAGTTAGTGCATGGTACGGGGCTGTTCGTATAGTGCTACATATGATCGATTTTGGCAAATTTGGACCCTTCCTCCATCTGTGTGTACATGCGTTTCATACGCTTGGCCTCAACCTTTCCCGTGTTTAAGTCTTTATTTTAGCAGGTTCGCTGCCCTTGGCATTTACACCTCACTTTTCTTGTTGTGGTAGGGATGATTTTTTTTTTTTAGAATTGGGCCCGGGCAGAGGTCTTGTACGGCCGACCGGCTCATCACGATTTCCAACTGCCAGGGTATCTTTAACATGCACAACGTGCACACGGGCCCTCCGAATTTTTCGTCCTTATCCGAGAAGACTAGGTGCTCGATACTACCTACCATAGGATCGGGGAAAATATAAGAAAAATCCCAAAATTCCAACATGCCTGCACCTACCGGGATTTGAACCCGGTACCTTCGGCATAAAAAGCGAGCGCCTTGCCTCTAGACCACCGTGTCTCCGCGTCACCTCAACCCTTCCCTCCTTCCCCATTCCCCCTTATATACGGGTACACGGCCATAGGAATGGTCAACGTCCGTGACAGAGCGCTAATTTTCTTAAACTTTAAGTTCCATTTTACATTGACTGTTCCACTGTTTTTCATTAAAAACGCAAGATTTATAATTATTCCAACGTCTTAATTTGCTGAAACATCAACAACAACAACAACAACAACAACAAATGTGTAGGCACCCGACTGCCACCCGATTTTGGTGGTATGGAATTATTGGTATCACTAGATAGGCTATTCGAAGTCCTTTCATTTGGTATAAAAGATATTGCTGCAATTTAATTGGCAGAGAAGACTTGGGCTATCAAAGGCAGGAAGTGACAGAACCATAGTTTTGAGAAACGCTTTTAAAGTTTCAGCTTTTCATCAAAATTAATGATGATGACTCATTTCAAAGACAATTTTGAGGCATTTACCTTTCTCAAACAGGAATACCATTTGGGAAAAGAATATTAAAGATGTTAAAAAGGCAAAATCGATAAAATTGACCCCGTGATGCCTTTTAACGATTTTCTCAAAGTGGGTAGTATCGAAATGTGCCTCATTTTGTCGGGCGGCTACTCAAATAACAAAAATATTTAACTTCATTATCCCAACTGAAAAGCATACTTTGGCTACCCAAAGCCCACCGTCCTCCCATGCCTTCTTCTCATATACACCATTCATACACTTGAGATATACTCTCCTCCCTCCTCCGAGTGTTTGTACTTTATGGATGGCCGGTAAGAACACTGCCGATTCAGTTACAATTCGGACATCATAAGAACAGGACATGCCCGTATTTTGACATGGATTTGCTCTTGGGCTGTTCTGTGCAAGAATTCGGAGATTTCCAGGCACAAAACAATGCGTGTGCCCCAATCTAAATACTAAAACATCAGTTTTTCTGCGTTTTCTATCCTGTCGATCCTCTCTGGCAGCTGCACGAGAATTGCCTGATGAAGCTACATAGTTCATGTTTGGCACTGATCCATCATTGTGTCAATGCCCTAACCCTCATGGCACGATGTGATCTTTTGTTTTCTTACAAACGTTACATGTATCTCTTGGCCTGGTGGAACAATCCAACATAATATATACATTGTATGGAGTGGCTGGTGCATTTGTCTGTCCGTCCGTCAGTCTGCCTGTCTGTCTGTCTGTCTGTCTGTCTATTTATCTATCATTCGATCCATCCACCCGTTCTATCTATCTATCTATCTATCTATCTATCTATCTATCTATCTATCTATCTATCTATCTATCTATCTATCTATCTATCTATCTATCTATCTATCTATCTATCTATCAGTCTATCTATCTATCTATCTATCTATCTATCTATCTATCTATCTATCTATCTATCTATCTATCTATCTATCTATCTATCTATCTATCTATCTATCTATCTATCTATCTATCTATCTATCTATCTATCCTCGTCCCGACAATGACATAACAGGAATGAAAAACCACAGTCGTGATTTCCACTTCATCCGTAGGCTTACATTTACCTTGCGCGAATATTAACCTATTCACCACCCCTTTCACAGTCTACAGAACCAGTTCCCCAGCACGTGGAATTATCCTAACCTTGACCCCCAGTGTATTCAAGACACCAAAAAGGGCCAATGAAAGTGATTGTTGTCATGCCCTGGCACGTCTCAGCCCCAACGACATGGAAGCGATCTTCAGATCAGATACCGCCCTCTTTGTGTATATGTGTGTGTAGGTGTGTGTGTGTGTATATATGCGCCTCTTGCCCATCCATCTCTTTGGCTAGTCCGACCCGTAAGGGGGCATCCCTGAAGTTTGCACGTTCGTAGGAACAGGGGTTGTCCCTAGTGTCAGGGGCGAATCTACTACGAAACTAATGAAGCTTAAGCGTCAGGGTCCCTAATCCCTGAAGATACTGCTTTTAATGAGTGAATTTTGGATGATGCCCTAATTGTTCCTGGTTGCCAACGGGTCCCATGACAGTTCAAGCTTCAGGGTCCCAAAAATGTAGGTCCGCCACTGCCCGGAGTATGAAAAAAACAAAAAAACGGGGGTTACGGTGAGGGAAAGGGGGAGGGGTGCAGAGGGGCCAGGGGAGTGTACGACAGTTTATTCAGCTATGTCAGAGAATCGAACACATTTGCCTTTATTTACTTTTTTCCCGAGCAATTTAGCTGTTGGATTATAGAAAAATGATGTTTCTAATGAAATAGTCAAATAAGCAGTGCAAAATGCCGCGACATTGGTCATTCTATTGGCTATGGAAGGGAGGGAATGGGGGTGTGAGACCAAGCCAGTGAAAAGCGACATGGTGGGAGGGGGGTGAGGAAGAGGTTGGGGGAGGTTGAGAGGCCAAGTGCATGAAAAGCTTACATGGTGGGAGATGGTCCAACCTTGCCGAAAAATCGAGCCCACGCACTTTAAAGATGGCCCTTAAGCCAATGGCCAGTGACCCTCCCTGGGCTCTTCATTATTCTGAATGTGGCCTGGGCTGTCAAGGTTTTCATATCTTTGACCTGGAAGTGAAGAGTCCAGGCCAGGATGAAGATATCTTGCTCACATTGGTGGGTGTCACAAATCCCAGACTGGGAGATGTAATAAGTTATGACAGGACAACAATCACGAACGAACAAGTTTAACACTTAACAGAACAACCCATCAGACTCACACATTTATTAAACATAATTATACAGATAATAGCGCAATTACATACATTATATTATTGAATTT
The DNA here is from genome assembly GCA_963931925.1 of Onchidella celtica. Lineage (NCBI taxonomy): Eukaryota > Metazoa > Mollusca > Gastropoda > Systellommatophora > Onchidiidae > Onchidella > Onchidella celtica. The sequence goes on along the minus strand of OZ007580.1, from coordinate 21,861,852 downwards.
AACTGCCGTACAACGGCCTTATTCTCACACACACTCTCCCTCGGGTCCACAACCCGGTAGTTACTTCCTAAAGACACTTCGGCCTCAGCCTCTCCCCTCAGGGTCTTAATAGCACATTAATAATTCACTGGCACCGCAGTCTCTCAATATCACCTTCCTATTGCCATAACACCTTAGCATTCCACTAGCACCTCCGCAGGGCAATAGCACATTATCATTTCAATAGCCCATCAACATGGCAATAGTACATTATCATTTCAATAGCCCATCAACGTGGCAATAGTACATTATCATTTCAATAGCCCATCAACATGGCAATAGTACATTATCATTTCAATTAGCACATTCACGCTCATATCTACGTCCCTGTCCGTGGCCAGACTGCCACGACTTTATGTGTCTCTACTGTCCTGCACCGACAGCCTCACTCTTGGCCTATGTGTGGCCTCCGGCCCTATGCTGGCCTATCCCCTGTGCTCACCGAGGTGGCTCTTTGGCCCGTCCCCGACACCTACAAGAATAACATTACATTGGTATAATACCATACCATTTCTAATCACTTCACCCCTCATTACAACTCATGAAGCGTACACACAATAGTTCACATTTCACTCACCAAACCTCTTACGGTAACACACCTCCATCGTAGTACACAATACTCACTCGTGCTACAAATCCATGAACTCAACTTTCATCTATCGCTCATGGCGCACATTGCTATATCCAATATCAAGGACTTCCACATTCCTCACATATACTTATTCACATCATGGTAATAGACGAATATAATACATCAATCATAATTATCAATCATCGTTTCACCTACCAGTCATCACTGGAAAAAACTCTCTCACTAGTCTTCCGACTGCTCCCCTTATGTTCGCCCACTGGGCTTTCTCTTGCGTCCGCTCTTTAGGACGTTCTAACTTGCAGTGATAGTAATACAGCGCCCTCGCCTCCTTCAGACCCCCACCACTCATAACATGCACGCTTTCCCTTACTTGTCTACGTGCGTTAATTTTACTCTCCTCCTTTCCCCCCGTAATTATTAACTATCGCTCACTCCACTCGTGACATCATCCCCCACCCCAAAAAAATTAATGCAATTAATTTCAAATCGCATCAAGATGACTGTTAACGAGTGAGCGTGAGCAATACCTACATTAAAAATGACCTACCAATGCCCCTAGCACATAAAATACCGGAATCAGGGGAAAATATGGGGATCAATATGCCCTGCACTATGCATATATGTATCACATCATCAATAGCTAACTAAACACAATACCTAATACAGAATCAAAAACCAATCAACCTATCAACCATTCTTCATATCATATTTATAATGTCAATATTCTAAAGTCGACTCGTTCACACAGATCCTGTCAATGTTCCTGTCCTCCGATGTATAAGCTCCTGAACTCTTCCCCTAGGCTCGACTAAGGTAGTCGGCGATATGATTGCTGGTTCCTGGAATTGGTTGAATAACGAAGGTATACGGCTGCAAAGCCAATGCCCATCTAGACAAGCGTGGGCTGGACGAACGATTCTTCGACAAAAATGTCAGTGGCTTGTGGTCTGTCTGGATACAAAATTCTCGTCCCATGAGATAACGTCCTAATTTCTGGACGGACCACACAATGGCAAGACACTCACGCTCTATCACAGAATACTTTCTTTCTCTCTGCAATAACTTCCTACTGACATAACATACAGGATGGAAACATTCGTTCTTCTCCTGTAGAAGACAAGCGCCGACACCAGAGTCCGACGCATCCGTTCTGAGGATAAAATTAGATCGAAAATCGGGTAATATCAGAATGGGTGACGATGATAATGCTGTCACCAAATTATCAAATGCTGTCTGACATTCAGACGTCCACTGGACCTTATCGGGTTGTCCCTTCTTAGTAAGGTCAGTAAGAGAAGATGACAAGGAGGAAAAATTTGGAATGAACTTTCTGTAATAATTTAAAATTCCCACTAAGCTTCTGACTTGTTTCTTTGTTTTAGGGATTTGCAACCCTACTAATTTGTCAATTTTTGTTACTTCAGGTCTCTGAACACCTCTACCCACGATATGTCCTAAGAATACTATCTCTGGACATGCCAAATCCATCTTTGCGGGTTTAGTAGTTAACCCAAAATGACGTAATCGTTTAAAAATTACTGTTAGTGCCTGAATATGATCAGACCATGTCGACGTATGACATGCTATATCGTCAAAGAATGACACGACATTAGGTATGTCCTTCAACACCAGTCTCATCAATCGTGCAAACATCGCTGGCGCGTTTACCAAACCAAATGGCATGACCTTAAATTGGAATAATCCAATGGGCGTTTGGAACGCCGTGTATTGTTTAGACTCCTCAGTAAGAGGGATTTCCCAATAACCTTTCGTTAAATCTATCTTGGAAAACCACGTGGACCCGGCCAATGAAGCCATTAGTTCCTCCTGAAACGGAATAGGCTCCCTATCGCCTACCGTAATAGTGTTCAATCTTCGAAAATCAATACAGAACCGCACCGATCCATCAAGTTTTTTCACGAGGACGATGGGTGATGAATATGGCGATGTTGATGGTTCTATCACATCTAACTTCAACATTGACTCAACTTCCTTTATAACTCTATCTCTCGAAGAGAAAGGCAGCGGATAAGGTCTAAGAAATACTGGCTTATCCGAAGTCAACTTTATTTGGTGCTGGATCACCGTAGTGCGACCCGGCAAATCCGTAATAACATCCGGGAATGACGCTAACAGGGTCTTAAGTTCCCTACTCCTTGAACTCGTAAGGTCAGGGTTAATTTTTACGTCCCTGTAACCTTGTGTCGGAGTTAACTCCGGCAATTGAATTTGTAACTCTTCCTGCGCCTCGGTGTCGCTTACGTCACAGTCCAACTGGTCTACGACCCCCGTACAAGCAATAGAGAAGACAGTCTCCTCTGGTTTTGTCTGTGCACACAGATACTGTGGTCTCTCATAAAATCTCTGTAGCATATTAACATGGAAAACCTTACTCGTTCCATCAATGTGGATAGCGTAATCTACCTTTGAAACAACTCGCTCAATAACATAAGGACCTTTCCATGTCATCAATAACTTATTATGGTCCGTAGGTAACAACAATAGGACCTTGTCTCCTGGCTTAAAAATTCTCAATTTGGAACCTCTATCTTTATAGTCTTTTGCTCTTTTCGACGCGATACTAGAAGCTTCTTCTGCTATAGTGCGCGCTGAAGATAATCTTTCTCTTAAATCAACAAGGTACTGAAACACTGAAATCTGCTCATCGTCTCCCGATGATGGCGACGTCATCATGTCCCGAAGAACATCAGTTGGACCCCTAGGACTACGACCATACATCATTTCAAACGGCGAGAATCCCGTTGACTCCTGCCGTACCTCTCTGTACGCGAATAATACTGCAGGGATATATCTATCCCAATCTTTAGGGCGATCAGCAGCTACCTTACGCAGCATCGACTTTAGCGTCGAGTTCAATCTCTCGCACATGCCATTAGCCTGCGGATGATAAGGGGTGGTAGTGATGGGTTGTATGCTGAATAAGCGAAACAATTCCTTCATCATCTCCGAAGTAAATTGCGCGCCCCTATCAGACAAAATTTGTTCTGGTATTCCTACCCTAGCGAAAATTGCAAACAACGCTTCCGCGACTGCCTCAGACGTTATGGTCCGAAGAGGAACCGCCTCTGGCCATCTCGTAGCATTACATATGACCGTTAAGAAAAATCGATTCCCCCTATCGGTAGCTGGGTGAATGGGGACAACAAGGTCCATCGAAACCTTTTTAAACGGTTCTGAAACCGTGGGGATCTTTTGAAGAGGAGCCTGAGGTGTACGACCCTTATGCGTCGTCTTTTGGCACGCACTGCATGTCTTACAATACACTTGTACATCCCTGTGGATGGATGGCCAGTAAAAATTTTTAAGAACCCTTTCTTTGGTTCTAGCTATTCCCATATGACCCGCCAATGGGACATCATGTGCCAAATGCAATACTGTTGCGATTAGCAAAGCTGGCACAACGACCTGCTTTAAAATGGAGGCCACCGTTACATACTTACGGAACAGAATGCCCGCCTGAATAACAAAAGAAGACGAGCCGTTCTTATATTTCCTCGTTCTCTCCGTTCGCGCCTCCTCAAAACCATGACTCAATGATGGGTCCTCGCTCTGCAATCTCGCCAAGCGCTCTGGCGTGACATCTAGGTTGACCGCTGGCGTTGCCAAAGGTCTAATCTTACTTTTATCACCTACCTGTCGACGTGTCTCGACTGCGGCACAAAAGTCAATACCTTTTGATTGCGACCATGCCTGCACATTCTCCTCGGAAGGGGAACCCACCCGCGGTACATTACCAATGATGAGCTGGGCGCCTGGAAAGCAACCAACGACTGCTTCGACTTCCCCGCTAAGGAAAGGCGTATCTATCACTATCTTTGCCATGGGTAATTTCTCTATGGCCCCTGAAAATTGGATGCACGGGACAGTCTCACCTGTAAGCTGTGAATCCCGAATGCAGTCCCTATGCACTCCCACAACGGTAGATCCTGTATCTCGTAAAACCGAGACCGGTTCGTCCCCAACAAACCCCGGATAAACCCTAAGACCACCTCCTGTATGACATGAATTTATAACGGGGATCTTTCTCCCACAAGGTAAAACACCGGAAGATAATAACTTCTCACAACTGGGACACTTAGAATACTGTCCGCCTCCGTTGTCCGATGTAACACACGCAGCCGCATGATGAAATTTATTAGGGGAACATGGACTGGAGCTACTGTCCACGTTCGCCGCTATCCTACCTGCAGGGCAGTTCACGCTGATGTGATCTGCTCTTCCGCAGTTCCAACACTTCGCGGCTCTACAATTGCGTGAAAAGTGACCCATGCGTCCGCAAGTCCAACATTCCGCTCCCTGTGCTCCGCTAGACCTGGGTCCCCGTGACCCATCGCGACCAGAACTAAAGTCCCTATGCCGTCGGTCATCGGCAAAGGTCACAAATCGCCCTCGGCCATTACCGCGACCTAGCCCTCCTGCTCGGTCAAACTTACCGGATCCATATGCAGGTGATTGGTGATACCCCCTACGTTGCCCCTGGGCTTGCCCATTATAGGCACCACGCTGACGCGACCTGTCTTTATGTCCTGTCGGCGACCCCTCAACCACGGCGACGTAACCAGCATCCTGTACGTACGCCCTAGCGACAGGTTTGGACGGATGTGCCGTACGGTATGCTTCCGCCAACTTAGACGCCTCCTGCACCGTCGCGGGTTCGTTTTCTTTCAGGAAAGCCACCAGATCTTTATGGCACGACGCGTAGAGCTGGTCACGGATCATTAGGTCTTTCAATTTAGCAAAATCCGCGCCCACATGCGCCAAGTCCATCCAGTTCGTGAAATATTCTGTTAGTCTCGCGACGAAGGCAGCAAAGTCCTCCCTGGTATCCGCACGTGCTCGCCTAAACTGCTCCCGGAAATATTCCTCGGTACGCGCAAATCGGCGAAGCAGCAAAGACTTCAGCTTATCATAATCATGTACGTCTTCGCGCTGTAGCTCTTTAAAGTAGGTTAACGCTCGCCCCTGCAACAAGGAAGCCAGGTACGTGGACCATAATTCCTTATTTTCCCCCCATTGCAGTTGTGCGTTCAGTTCGAACCTGTAAAGGAAGGCGTCTATGTCGTCCTTCCGGTCGTCGAACGTAGGCAGCTTAATTCTAACGCCACCTTTATTTTGCCCCTGCCGCTCAACTGTTTCCGTTGGCGCATTCTTTTTGCTTTCCAATTCTGCGATTCTTATTCGCGCGTCTGTCTCCCGCTCTTGAGCTTCTATCTCCTTTAACTTTAACTCCCTCTCCTGCTCCTTATCCTTAGCCTGTCTCTCCCTATCTTTAGCACGCTCATCGCGCAACTCCGCCTGCTGCTCTGTAATCCAGCTACGCAGCTCCGCGCCCTCAAGGCCAAGTTCCGTACCTAATTTCATCAGTTGCTGGAGCTCCGCCATTTCACAGATTTATGGTTATACAACTTGCAATACAATCTACTGTCTATGTACTTATAATACCCGCCGTATCCCGAGACCTGAACTTATGCCACTACAATAACAAGCACTATTTTCAAATGCAATTCAGAAGCACACCTAACTGAACATTCTATAACATACTATCTCTAACTAATTCTACGTTCATAAAATGTATTGCACTATTAAATAACAAAAGCGAAAAGAGATGACAAGAATGAGGAAATTCAGAAGAAGAACCACAAGGACATCAAAGACAACGAACCAGACTAGGACAAGCTTCTAAAAAAAAAAAAATGCAACCTAACTACGCCGATTACACTACAAGGTACGAACAAGAACAGAGTCTGAAAAAAAAGAACGTATCTACAGATAGGTAGGAAGAGGGACAAGAGAATACGTCTTCCTGCAGAACAGAGAAGATATCGACGCTACAACTAAACACTAACAAAGCCCTACAGAATGTTCACCGTGATGAACGAAGTTCCAAGTTTATCACACCTTTTTTTAAAAGGATAAACTAGGTTCAACACAGCAAACGAAAACAGCAAAAACAGAGAAAAAGACAGATTAAAGGAACAGCCCACAATCCAGGGCACAAAAATTTTGACTTTTACTTAACTTTCACTCAGCGTTTTATTTAACTTGACGTATGCCGGAGCTCTGGCTGCTTGTCTCCTCAGGCTGGCACACACAATCTCTGCAGAAATTTAAGTACACATTAATACCTATTCATAAAAATACATACATCAATACATATTCATAAATATACATAAATTATACCATCATGAAATTTCCATTCATCCCACGAACAAAGACAGCACAAATTCCTACCACAAGATAAGTACTACGTGGACAAAAACTAAAGTAACAATTGCCCACTGAAAAATACCTACTAACTAACTACAACTAAATATTACGAAAATGGACGAGTCACAACGGACGAGCCCCCAATGTCACAAATCCCAGACTGGGAGATGTAATAAGTTATGACAGGACAACAATCACGAACGAACAAGTTTAACACTTAACAGAACAACCCATCAGACTCACACATTTATTAAACATAATTATACAGATAATAGCGCAATTACATACATTATATTATTGAATTTAACTGCCGTACAACGGCCTTATTCCCACATGCACTCTTCCTCGGATCCACAACCCGGTAGTTACTTCCTAAAGACACTTCGGCCTCAGCCTCTCCCCTCAGGGTCTTAATAGCACATTAATAATTCACTGGCACCGCAGTCTCTCAATATCACCTTCCTATTGCCATAACACCTTAGCATTCCACTAGCACCTCCGCAGGGCAATAGCACATTATCATTTCAATAGCAAATCAACATGGCAATAGTACATTATCATTTCAATAGCCCATCAACGTGGCAATAGTACATTATCATTTCAATAGCCCATCAACATGGCAATAGTACATTATCATTTCAATTAGCACATTCACGCTCATATCTACGTCCCTGTCCGTGGCCAGACTGCCACGACTTTATGTGTCTCTACTGTCCTGCACCGACAGCCTCACTCTTGGCCTATGTGTGGCCTCCGGCCCTATGCTGGCCTATCCCCTGTGCTCACCGAGGTGGCTCTTTGGCCCGTCCCCGACACCTACAAGAATAACATTACATTGGTATAATACCATACCATTTCTAATCACTTCACCCCTCATTACAACTCATGAAGCGTACACACAATAGTTCACATTTCACTCACCAAACCTCTTACGGTAACACACCTCCATCGTAGTACACAATACTCACTCGTGCTACAAATCCATGAACTCAACTTTCATCTATCGCTCATGGCGCACATTGCTATATCCAATATCAAGGACTTCCACATTCCTCACATATACTTATTTACATCATGGTAATAGACGAATATAATACATCAATCATAATTATCAATCATCGTTTCACCTACCAGTCATCACTGGAAAAAACTCTCTCACTAGTCTTCCGACTGCTCCCCTTATGTTCGCCCACTGGGCTTTCTCTTGCGTCCGCTCTTTAGGACGTTCTAACTTGCAGTGATAGTAATACAGCGCCCTCGCCTCCTTCAGACCCCCACCACTCATAACATGCACGCTTTCCCTTACTTGTCTACGTGCGTTAATTTTACTCTCCTCCTTTTCCCCCCGTAATTATTAACTATCGCTCACTCCACTCGTGACAGTGGGGTCCTGTGATTTCCATATCAATCAGTCCTTCTTTTTGTTTGTACATTTGTGCCATCAGTGACGTTCGCACTGGACTTTCTCTATCTCTCGTTTGCTTTTACTCCCTCTTAACTCTCTCCTCTCGACCTCTCCTTCTATCTTCTCTCCCCTATCTATCTATCTATCTATCTATCTATCTATCTATCTATCTATCTATCTATCTATCTATCTATCTATCTATCTATCTATCTATCTATCTATCTATCTATCTATCTATCTATCTATCTATCTATCTATCTATCTATCTATCTATCTATCTGTCTGTCCGTCTATCTATCTATGACCATTTTCATCATTCTTCCATTCACCCATCGGTCCTTCCATCCATCCATCCAACCATCCATCCATCCATCCATCCATCCACCCATCCATCCATCCATCCATCCATCCATCCATCCATCCATCCATCCATCCATCCATTTATCTATCCATCCAACCATTCATTTATCCATCCAACCATCCATCCATCCATCCATCCATCTATCCATCCATCCAACCATTCAACCATCCATCCAACCATTCATTTATCCATCCAACCATCCATCCATCCATCCAACCATTCAACCATCCATCCAACCATCCATCCATCCATCTATCCACCCATTAATTCAGCCGTTTGATCCTCTGTCTGGCTGTCTACCTATTCAAAACGATTTCCATGCGCACTTCTCTTTCTATCCTCTATTCGCCCCAATGACTCAATGATTTTCTTTCAACACAAACTAAAAATCATGTTTGAAGTCTGTAATTCACTTCATTAGCCCGATTCATGGGGACATGCGGTGCGTAAAGGTCACCGTCTGTCTGCTTAGAGACGACATAACTTTTCTCTCACGTTAACCTAACAGGTCCGTTCTCCATCAGTGGGGCGAAATATGCAAATCTATCTAACACAACTCCGCGTTCTGTTTAAACCAATGGTCCTTAACGTGGGTGGGAGGGGGGGGGGATTTTGATTTGCAGGGGGGGGGGGGAGAAGAAAAGCGACGAGGGGGTGAAAAAGAGGAAAGGGGGCCATAGGGGCCCGAAAACAGTCATGCATGGAGGAGGATTTGGGGGCAGATAGCAGGGGCAACCAGTGACCTATTCAACAGCACGAGTGGATGAGTTTTACGAACAGAAATGGTCAGTTTTTTTGCTTTTTTTGGTTTAAAGTGCATTTGATAAAGGATGCTGTATGTTTTATAATGGATAATCAACACGTCTATTTTCAGTAAATAGGCTTTGAAAACTTAACATCATAATTTGTGTGTAGTCTGTTTTCTTGTGATATTTATCCGTCGCATTTGAGTAGGGATTTGGGAGGAGGGTAGAAAAAAAAAAGGGGGGGGGGGCGCGAATGAAAGAAAATTTGGAGCCTGAGGGGGCGATTGCCCGACTAAGGTTGAGAACCACTGGTTTAAACCTAAGCGGAGAGATTTCAAGAAGAGACAGAAAAGTGGTACGTCAAGCACTCGCTTAACTGAATGATTGAAATTGTTCGAGTGTGGGTGCATATCCAATTCTTCGACGCAGTTAACACAGTAAATTCCTTTACACTGCAATTGCAATTTATCCGAGAATGAAGTGCAAGAAACCGTTTTCAACGAATCTTCACATAGCACGACTTTAGTTCTTATTTGTTCTAGCTCCACTTTTTGTACAGGTGGGAAGTTCAACGTTAAACATTTGCTGCTTTACTTACTATTATGAAGGAGTTACAAAAACAACAACACCAAAATCAATAATGGCTTTAAATGTACCATTACATTTCAGTGCTCAGAGGGTCATCTGAATTAACGCTTATCTAGTTACCTATAACGGAGGTTGTCACTTTCAAAGAGAGAGTGACAGGTATGTCTTGAGCAATACGATAAAGAGTGTATTTAAAAACCACGAAAGTGTCCCTCTTCGCAGCCTACAAACTCAGCGAGCGCTTCGATCATTTTGTTTTGTATTAACAATATTTGTCACGCCCTTGGCACGGTGGTTCTCAGCACGGGCGTTATCAGCCGACGGGAGCAATTTTGTTCTGGGGGAAGGGGGGGGGGGCAGGGCAAAAATTGAAAAAAGTGGACGATAGGGAGCCATAGAGGACGATTTTGGGGGCAAATACAGGGCAACCGTCGGCTTGTTCAACGACAGGCTTAGATGGGTTTTATAAACGGAAAAAAGCCTGCTTTTTTGTGTGTGCATGTCATAAAGAATGCTTTCTGTTTTATAATGATTAATCAACGTGCCTGTTGACATTAAAAAGGCTTTGAAAACTTGACATGGTAATTTGCATGTGGTCTGTCTCCTCGTTAAATGTATCTTTTGGTTTTGAGTCGGGATTGATGGGGGGTTAAAGTGCATTTGAAAAAAAATGCTTGGTGTTTTATATTTTATAAACAATAGGCTTGTTGTCTTTAACAAGGCTTTGAAAAAATTAACATGGTAATTTGTGTATACCGGGGGATTGGGGTGGGGGAGGGGAAGAGAAAGGAGTGGGCTGATGAAAGAAAATTTGAGCTTAAGCGACTGCTCGACAAAGGTTGAGAACCTCTGGACTATACGAATTAAAGACGGGAATCGATCAGTTGTTGGGGGAAAAAATGGTTCTGAAAAATGGACAAAGAGTTTGCGCGTGTACTTTCCCGCTAATTGCCCTTCATTAACACCAGTAGTTTCTCAGAGAGAGCCCTAGGACGGGCGGTATTCAGAGAAATGCCAGGAATCTTATCCTGCCCCAGACGCATTCATTTGCAGCGGCTGGTAACCTCATTTGAATATCTGGATGTTGCCATCTCTGCGCATCCCGAGAAAGTCGGCAGCTTTTAACAGTGCATAGAATGATGTTCTCACATGAAAAGAATGGACGATTTATACTACTGCACACTCTTCTCAGCACTACGAGAAACATATTGGCCCAAACCCACCGACTTAAATGTCAAACTCTATGGTACCATGGTGCTCTGCCAGAACTGCAGAAAACCGTAGATTTCCTTAAGAGAACAAATCTGCAGATTTAGATTGGTGAACAAAAGAAGAAGAAGAATATTACAGCATGGGGAGGCAATGCCAGAAAAAGTGACAAGAATAAACTCAACAACACAATCATCAAGAAAACAATAATGCAACATGACAGACACGGCATTTTTCACTTTTGACCATCTGTTCAAGAAATGCTTATGTAAAGAAATTCCTACCCATCTTAAATGGCAGTCGTCATTCCGGGTTTCATCAAACACTGATGTTCAAATTAAAAAACAACAACAACTAATTTGAATTCCACTATTTTATTGGATGCCCCCCCCCCCCAAAATGGGTGCCTGGGGCCATGGCCCCCATCTGCACCCCCTTCTGCACTCCACTGTGAATGAAGCTTAAAACTTCTTCAGTTGTCTCTCCAGTGGTCTAATTTACTAGTCCAGCCACTCAACAGTTCTTCGTAGTGATAAACAGTCGAACCCTGAGAATGACAAGGTTATATCTCCACGTTTTTGCTGACCTGAGTTTCACACTACACTCTATTTCTATAGACCTCCTCCATTGTGTGTCAAAATATTAAGCAGATTCAATGAGTAATTTATCAGTGAAAAGGAAAAAAAAAAACTTTGCTCTAAAAGCTTTGATCACATGAAACTTCACTCTCCGATTTCTCAAATGTAGAGGGAAGGGAGTTAGAACCTGGTCATTCTAAGGGGACCCCAATGCTATGAACTGTCACTACTGTCAAACGAACCCATCGCGTGCATTATACATCTCTTCCTGACCTTTTCTCATTCGTCAAGAGAGAGGCAAAAGAACAATTCATTAGAAATGGTTCTGATAAAATGTCATATAGAAAATCTCATATTATAATGTCAAACGTTTAAAAAACCAGATATTAATTTAAGGCATCAGATTAGTGGGTTAAAATTATAAAACTAAACATTTATGATGACATTTCGTACACTGAAGCTGTTTATGCTTGAATCAGTATAAAAAGCAAAAGATATACAAAAGACTAAAGAGTTCACAACCGTCTGAAAACACTTTTTTAATTGATAGCATGCAGCCACAGCTGGCACTGGCTGTTATCCCATATTTATTATGTTCTTTGTATTTATGAATTGAATGTCAATTGAAGAAATTATTTAAAGGTATGGAAACGTTCCTCTCTGAGATATCTCACCACGGATAATGATAAGCTGGTCCTAACTCAAACTGAAAAGTCTATATCATTATGAGATGGACCATTGATTGATTTGTAATTAGTATGACTACTAAATACTGAAGTAAGAATCCCAAAAGGCATCTTGTAAGACTTGTAAATAATAATCATAAAATATTGAAGGAAGAATCCAATCTCAAAAGGCACGCTTGGAAGCTGCAATGATATGAATCTCTGAAACTGACGGAGAAACCATTATTCTTTGTGCTCTTGACTGTTTGAGTTTGAGTTTGAAGACAGCACGCCTACACGATAACGATCACATTGTGCTAGGCAGGAATTAGCAAGACGATAGACAGAATGTAAACAGAATGATAGGCTCATCAACCACCCGCTTAACAACAAAAGTTACTGTTCTCATAAGGAACGTTTTCCATATAAAAACATTCCACCCAAAACCTGTGTCCGAGACATAACATAAACAAATTGCAATTGAAAGCTTCCCACGATATGGGATGAAAATAGCCCGTGTCAAGCTAGTTAGAAAATCTCTTGAGATTTATTTTTCACCCCATTCTGTCTGGTGAATAGAATTTGGGAAGGGATTGATCCATCTGCCTTGTTGTACGTGGCGAAATTTCATGACAGGAGAACATCACATCTTTGGGCGATGAGAGAAGATGCCATTAACATGCTTGAAAGTCTTTAAGTTAGAACAAATAGAAATTTTAACCCCCTTTTTTTTCCAACGATGTCTTCAATTACCCCGCGTTTGAAATCCCATTTGGCGCTGTTGTAATTTTTAGCTGGCACGCCGTGACATTTTGCGTGTGCTCATCAGGCAATTCGTGTGCAAAGCTGTAAATTGAGTCTTAACTGCTCTCAGACTCTCGTGTCTTTACTCACCTACCACGCCCCCAGGAACACACCAGATTTACCTGTAAAAATCAAGGAATGATAACTATTGGCTAACCTTGTCTAAACGGATTATAAAACAAAGTATATCGCCCGGTAAGCTAAATAACGTCACAACAGGAACTCCTTCTTGAGGTTGGCTGATGACAGATCCGAGTGGAGAGCCATGATCGCCAATGTCTGTTCCAGACAGGGCAGCTGATGATGATGATGATAATCTAGGCAAACCTTGTCCAAAGTGATCTTAACTGATTCACCACTACAAGCCGTCCTGTGCGGCTCATCGGAAATATACTAAGTGCATAATTATTATGGTACATAAAAATCACAGTGAGAAATATTCTTTGATACATTTCCAGTTATTTGGTATTCATCTGCATTTCTTCTGAGCTCTGGTGTTCTCTGGTGAATCACTTAAAGGCTGTTGTTAGCTAGGGGGGGGGGGGGCATTATTTTACAAAACAAGCTATGGCAGAACAGTGATTACAAGTCAGCATTTTCTCTATTCAGCTTTGTGATTACACTACGGTCCCCTAACAACTGCCGATCTTGAAATTAAAGTAACGATAACTCTCAGCCACCAGCTGACCGTCTCAAAACACGCCATGCAAATGCAGCTATTTGATTGGCTGATTACCCATCTCATCACAGGCCGCATTCCCATAACGACGTCATTCATATGTCACTTGGAAATGTCGAAGAATCTTTTGAGAACCACGGGCGACAATCCGTGTCCATCCATTCTGAATAACCACAGATAGCCATACCATTAATATGAAGCTCATACTTTAATAACGTGAAAGAATGATACCAAGTTTTCGGCGAATGAAAAACAAAACAAAAGAACATACAAAAAGGAGGTAAAGAGGGAAAAGGGAAGAAAAATATATGTTTTGCCGTGCTGAATGATTTATTCACTGAAAATCTGACAGTCTGGTGAATTATAATCTGGAAACAATAGGACTCGTTCCTTTTCAATTTTTGGTCCCAGTATCTCGACAGAGCTTCCATCGGACATCAAAGAGCTAGAATGCCCCACCAGGTTTTAAAAAGTAGTTTAGACACTCATTTATTTAAAAAATATTTTGACTATTGTTGTAATTCCTGTGCTGTCTGGTAAATGGGACGTATGTTGTATAGGGTACGGGATTAAATGACACAATTACTATAAATTATTTAGATTTACGTCATGGGACATACGAACTGTTCAACGCGGCGGTTAAGCACAGTTATGGACTTTGTACGCACTTTTCATGTGCAGTTGACCTTTGTACTTCGAATCGCCCTTACAAAGTCCATAACAACCGTGCTTACCTACCGCGTTGAACAGTTCGAATGTCCCATGACGTTATCGGTAAATTTAAATATAGTAACTGTATCATTAAATCCCGTTCCCTATATATGCTTGTGTGCATCCGATCTTGGGCGTCTGTAGTTGTGTGTGTATGCATGTATGCATACGTGAATGGATATATTATTTTGTTTCGTTTTCCTTAATAAAGCGCATGGAGCCGTCTGGAAAAGTGCGCGATATAAATGAAAAGCGTTTTTCCAAAACAGGGTAAGGGGGGGGGGGGGGACATCGTGGTCCAGAGGCAAAGTGCTCGCCTCTCACGCCAAGAGTACCAGGTTCGAATCCCGGTCGGTGCAGGCATATGGTGGAAATTTGGGAATTTTCTCATATTTTCATGTCCCTGATCCTATGGTAGGTAGGATCGAGCTTTTAGTCTTCTCGGATAAGGATGAAAAATTCGAAGGGCCCGCGTGCACGTTGCGCACGGTAGTTGGAAATCGTGAAGAGCAGGCTGTACAAGACCGCTGCCACAGCAAAATTCTAAAAAAAACAACAACAACTGATCCCTACCACAACAAGAAGAAATGAGGTATAAATGCCAAGGGCAACGAATCTCCTGAAATAAAGACCTAAACACAAAACTGGTTGAGTCCAATTTTGTATGACTTATGGCCCGTTTCGAATAATCATTATCTAAGTTAGTGTAAGACGCGGTGAAAGTGTTCAATTAAACCTTGCTGTGTCCCGTCTTTATCTGAAGTTTTGACTGAACACTTACACCGCGTCTTACATTAGTTTTGAATGACTTTCTGAAATTGGCCGTAACTCAGGCAAAATTTGACTTACCCAGCTTTGGAAAAGTGCTTAACAAATTAATGTAGTTTATCATTATTATTATAATATTATTATCATTATCGTTAATTCTAAACGTGCCCTTACTTTTTTTTTTTGCTCCAACTCCACTTTTTGCGCAACTGAGGAATTCCACGTTAAACCTTTGCGGCTTTAGTATTACGATCAGGAGTTACAATAAATCGGAACCATGAAACAGCTTGATAAGTGCCACAACGCATTTCAAACAAGTGTCAAAGCGTAATGTTTGTTATACCTCTCCTACATACTGAAAGATCTCCAGTTTTTTTCAGAAAATGGAGACTACTGGACAAACATGAACTAAGGTCGTGTAAAGTCAGGCATTAACACGAGTTGATATGCTCAGAAATCCACTTCCAAGTGTCCCTTTCAATTATTCATATAAATGCAATTGGCAAATCTGCGTTAATGCAGCGGGCATATCTATTCATCCCGTACAGCCCATTTAATCGCATAATTGTTATGCCTATAATCTGAATATCCCATTAAGGGGAGTGCTGGATAATGCCCATAAGAAATTATGCAGAATCTGCGTAAATCCAAGCATTAATATGTTATACAACATCCTATCTTTCTGGAATCATTTTTCCTTCCGTTTATCATGCATTCTCAGATACACATGTACACATCTGCATTGTACCCAAACTCTTCCTCCCTTTCCCCTTATTTCCCAAGTGGGAATGTTTACAAGCAAGCGGAACAATAAACGCATTAAATTACATCTCCCATGAGAGCCCTCTGCTCTCAATGCCATAAGGGAAAAAACGAAAGATGGAGGGGGAGGTTTCATTGTTGTGGATATTTTTTGGGGGGAAAAGGGAGGTTTCATTATGTAAATGTGATTTATTGCATGCTAAGGAATTTTTGCATTCTTCTATCGAATCCAGTTTAAATCATTCCTGAAAAAAAAAAGACAAAAAAAATAAATAAAGGATCCATTACAAATCCTATGCGAATAGCCAGGAAATCCATTTATGTTCTGCATTCCTTTGTGTAACACAGACAGGATTTTTGGCTGTAATGGAAATTGGTTGATTGTCTGTCTTTGTCAGTAATTTAGTAAGCATTTTAATGTAGATTATGTATAATTACCGATTTGAGACTGCTGTGTGAGACAATATTTATGTGAATGACTGACAGAGGAGGGGGGTGGGACTGGGGGGAGGGGGGTGAGAAAGGGAGAGAAAAAGAGAGAGTGTGAGAGAGAGAGAAGGAGATAGATAGAAAGATAGCTAGATAAATAGATAGATAGATAGAGAGAGAGATGGTCGGACAGACAGACAGACAGCACACAGGCAGGCAGGCAGGCAGAGCAAAATCAGTGTATTTACTCATTCTATTTAGTATTAACTGGACTGTCTTAACAGTGTGACAGATCAGTTGTACAAATATTCTGAAATTCTCGACTGTCATTAAAAAAAACAACAAAACCTTCATTAGCCCCCCCCCCCCCCCCCACCGCCCCCCTTTCCCTATATTCTCAAAACTCACTGTTAACAAAGACACCAACAGCAACACTATAACAAACCTTCATCAACATTAGCGGAATTGTCAACAGCAACATCTGAATATTTACCACCATAACCACCACCTCCACCACTAACACCACCACCATCACTACCAAAACCAGCACCATCGTCAACATTACAATCATCATAGATCCATCATCATCATCATCACACACACACGGCATCATCCAATAATTATCCTTTATCCAAAATTTTATTTATCATCTTTGTCCTGCTGTTTCATCTCTGTTTAGACAAGAGTAGACGAAAAAATTGAAATAAAAACGAAGGAATCCCACTCGCTAATCCACTCCTCTGAATGTCTCTGTTTGTCTAATCAGCTTAAAGGAGGAAGTAAAAAGAAAAGTGATGGTGGCAGATTCCTTAATTAACTTGAAGGACAAGGGGAAAAGCTGGCAAAGATTAGATTCAGGGAGTTTTTTTTAATTATTTGCTGTTTGCCGCATGATCTGTGAAGGAAGAGACGTGGGAGAGAGGACTGGAGAGGGGGACGAGCCACACAAAAAGTCGAAACTGGACGTGTGGCATTTAAAGTTGATGATTTAGAATTGAGAAATCTCTTCATTTTTTAAAATATTTTTTGCATTCCTTTAGAGATTGCTTTAAAGACGGGTGTAGAGTCGGGTTTACACTGCTTTTACAGGCAAACTTAGGGATGGGTTTGCAAATATATGGGTGGATCCGATGAAGTCAGGCTTAACGTTAAAGACCAAATTCCTGAGACCCCCGAAAGATTTCTATCTCATAACTCAGCTCAGAGATGTCTAAATGTATCCCAATAAAAGTGAAAGTGTTTGTAAACGATAGTCCTTAAGCTTTATATCAGTAACAGTGCATAAATAGATTTAAACAGAATATATTGTTAAGATTGATTGCTAAACTTCAAGATGAGTTTTCTCAAAAATACGATTCTCACCATCTTCCACTTCAAAAATTCACAACTCTATTTAGAACTGAGACATTAAGCTCTGATATAATAGAAATGCTCTGAAAATGTAAAAAAAAAAATAAATAAATTTCACCTTCAGCCAGGTTTTGTCAGATCCGCCTACAGATCTGAGCACCTTACCCCTAGGCTTAAACTGTTATGGAACCCCTACGCAACAAACAACAATAAAGCAACATCCAAAATTCACTAATTCAAAGGAGTTTCTTCAGCGCCCCCCTGGGATTTGGGGCCCTGAAGCTTAAGCTTCTTTAGTTTCATGGTAGATCCGCCATTGCACTAATCAACAGTTTAAACAAACAAACAAAAAAAAAACAGTTAAGCGCACAGTCCGGCGTAAACCAACCTACAAGCGTGCAAGGTTAAAAACTGTGTACTTCGTGGGCCATTTTGACACGCTTTTCCTTGTCATGGTGTGAGTAGTGAAAATGCAGGCTTATATAAGACGCGGGAGTGTTAGATACGTATGTTGCAGTCATGTCGCTAACACACGTGCAGACAAAAGAGAGGGATGCCCTCTGTTTTATGGCTTCATGTACAGGCTCAAGAAAGAAACTAAGGCCACAAAAATAATATTATGGAACTGCTGTAAGAAAAACCGCACTGGGCGGTTTACAGCTGACCTAGAGGTAGGCAAAATTCTACACGGAGACAGAGCCCACCAGGCAGACGGTGAGAAGGCCGAGAGATACCTTTTACGTCAAACAGGCAAGAGAAAGGCAGAAGAAGACCTTACAGAGACAGCGGAAGATTCTTATGAGAGAAGCAGAAAGAAATGGAAACAGGAAAGCCAACTCAGGCAGGACTGCACAGTGTGAGACGAGCGATGTAGAGGCAGCAGCGAGTGCAAATCACGAGCTTAGTTCTTGTTTGTTCTGTCTCCATTTTCTGAAAAAACTGGACATCTTTTAGTATGTAGAAGAGATATAACAAATGCCCACTTTGACACTTGTTTAAAATGCGTCGTGGCGCTTATCAAACTTTTCACAGTATCGATTTATTCTAACTCATAATCGCAACACTAAAGCCGCAAAACGTTTAACGTCGAATTTCTCAGCTGTGCAAAATGTGGAGCTGGAACAAACAAGAAGTAAAGTCACGATATGCCTAAATTGTCAACAACCAGACATGAGGCTCTGTCTGCGGTCGTCACGATTGCTACCAAGCACAACACTGCCGTTGGCATAGACCTGGAACATCAGATCGCATGGATATACAAACCGATAATCTCAAGTTCATTATATAGGTACATGAAAGATCTGTTTGGAGATGGCGTATTCAAGAGCTGCCTCAGTCATGTTCAGAAAATCTACACAATCCTTTGCTATAAGAATGGACTGTATATTTTTGTCTACCGCCTTCCAAAAACTAAGGAAACCTACACTGTGATGTTTTCAAAGATCCCTGATCTATGTGTCACAAATCCCAAACTGGGAGATGTAATAATTATAACAGGACAACAATCACGAACGAACACGTTAAACACTTAACAGAACAACCCATCAGACTCACACATTTATTAAACATAAAGATAAAGATAAAGAAGCAATTACATACATTATATTACTCAATTAACTGCCGTCCAACGGCCTTCTTCCCTCAAGCACTCTTCCTCGGGTCCACAACCCGGTAGTTACTTTTAAAGGCACTTCGGCTTCAGCCTCTCCACTCAATGTCTTAACACATTTAGTATTTCTTTCGCACCGCAGTCTCTCAATAGCACCTCCCTATGGCAATAACACCTTAGCCTTCCAATAGCACCTCAACATGTCCATAGCACGTTAATAGTTCAATTCACATTAGTATCTCAATGGCACAGTATATTAATATGACATGTAATACATCTTAAGAGCACATTAACATTTCTATACACATCCCTGTCTGTGGCCAGACTACCACGACTCATGCGTTCCTCCTGTCCTGCTCGACAGCTTCACTCCACTGGCCTATGCGTAGCCTTCGGCCCTGTGCTGGCCTATCCCCTGTGCTGCTCGCTCACCGCGGGTGGCTTCTCGGCCCGACCCCGGCACCTACAAGAAGAACATTACATTGGTATAATACCATACCATTTCTAACCACTTCACCCCTCATTACAAACCATGAAGCGTACACACAATAGTCCACCTTTCACTCACCACACATCTTACGGTAACACACCTCCACCGTACAACACAGCACTCACTCTCGCTACGAATCCATGAACCTAACTTACATCTATCGCTCATGGCGCACATTTCTATACACAGTAATCACTGACTTCCACATTCCTCACATATACTTATTTACATCATGGTCATAGGTGAATATAATACATCAATCATCATAATTATAAATCATAGTTCAACCTACCAGTCATCACTGGAAAACACACAACAATCTCCCGACTGCCTCTGATCTCACGTCTGTCCCCTGGGACTCCTTAACTTGCAGTGATTGTCAGTACAGCGCTCTCGCCTCATTCCGACCCCCCAACTCACAACATTTCACGCTTTAACGTTAACTAACAGAACTCAATATAGGTGAGCAGCCTCACTATCCCGTGAGTCAATCCTTCACTTCCATGCCCCCGTAATCCTTGAATCCCGCTCACTCCACTCGTGACACTCTGTCATGAGATAAATGGAGCAGTAAGAGGGGAAAGTCCTGCCCCTGGACTTCGAACTCTCAGCTCATTATGCCGCAAAACATGCTCTTTTCCAGAAGTGATCATCATTGCTAAAAATCCTACTTCCACCTCTTCGGTGTGAGCAGGGGTGACAGATGGTTTAATATTCTCTTTCGCAGGAGAAGGAAACTTTTTGTCTGGCAAACAGAAGAAGTCCAAATGTAAGTCACAGGTCGAGTCGTGTATGGAATTGGTTATAGTTCGGTTATATTATATTTCATTATAAAATTAGTGTTGCAAATTGAATTTTTCTCTCGGTCCCGCAGATTGATCATATTTTTATTCCGCAAATTGATTGCACCCAATCCACCTCCCTCTATCTAGGGATTCAGTCTTTCCGTTTGCTTTACGTTTCATTGCATTGTTTCTATATCATTTCTTATCGTTTCATTGGATTGTTTCTGTATTATTCCTTTCCACTTCGTTGCATCATTTCCGTACCATTTTTACTTGAAGCTTTGCATAGTACAACTTTTATGCCACATTTTGGCTCTACTGCAAGCCTTGCTGCCACCCCACAACATTTCCGTTGTTCTTTATAATACTTAGACAAAATTTCTGTCTGCCAGTCTTACTTTCATTGAATCAGAGATACTTGATACAGCAGGATGAGACAGCTAGCGCATTTAGCATGAACAGATTTCGCACTGCCACCCAACGGCAAATGTCGCCGACGTCATGAATAGTGCCGTTCCTTACGAAGCCAATAATTATATGGAAAATATTGAATTTTATTCACTGTAGGCCTTGATTGAAGTCATTTATTTAGCAGTTGGAACTCCAGTCGCCGTAGGAAAACTCTGGCTTCTTTTCTTTAGTTTGCAGTAGCACTGTAACAAATCTGCATCATTAATTTATCATTATATCAAGCATTATTTTCATGCAATGTGATATATGCCCCGCTCACGATCAGTGCGCAAATTGTGTGCACGATTTTTTTTTTTGAGGCGAGAAGAAGGGGGTCTCTCATCTTACTGTATCTCCTATCTTTGGTTTAATCTCTGCCTGAGTGGGCTAAATGTTTGTGTAGTTACTTTGTTTGTTATCCAATACACATCACCAGCATCTATCTCACTTTGGACATTATTTTTTTTTCATCCACAGTAATCGTCTTGTTGATGGATATGGACGACCAGCTTACTGTCCTCGGGGCGGCATCGAGTCTGTCTATGACAAAGAAACATGCCTTCTTTGCCTTCACTAAAACTCCTTACGATCGCACTACTCGCAATGTGGTGGGGCTGCGTCAGGCGGACACATCGGAGCCCAGGTTTCTTAACGATACCAGGGCCATTAACGTCAACATATTTGAGAGCCTGTTCGTTATCGCAACGTCTTTTCCGATTGAGCAATCTACAAATAGCTCGCCGGCTGTCAGTGATAGAAGTAAAAGGGCTATCCCGACATTTAGTCTTACGTCTTTCTCCCGGTCGGAAACGGCTGAAGACAACAATATAGAAGGAGAAGATAAAAATACATTGTTTGTTCGTTCTGAATTCCACCAATCTGTTGATGAACATACCTCTGACGTTAAAAGTGCAATAGATGTTCCTTATGTACATACGACTTTATTCCCAGCCCAAGATGAAGACAACGGGAGGGGCCATGATGCTACGCCTGTAAATAATGTTAAATTAGTCGTATCTCAGACTTTGCCACCAGTTACTTCCGTGCCTACGACAGCTTTCATTGGCCACCCTTCATTCGCGCGGGCGCGAGGGAAGATCGCCATGAACAACAGAAAAACGCAAACTCCTGCAGCCAAACCGCTGCCCAGCTCACCACCCTTCCCTAGGGTGACCAGTCCAGAAACTTCCACAACAACGTTTCCGGCTGAGGCAAAGTCCAGAAAATCGTATTCCAACATCGGCAGGTATCAAACTGCCCCACCAAGACATATCACACGACCACTTCTATTCCAGAGCGAAATCAATCCTGAAGATCCCTTGTCCCCAAGTTCTGAAATCCCAAGAGCTAAATCAAAAACTCCCAACGAACCTGTGATAAATGGTCGCTTTAAAAGAGATATAGAGATATACCAGACAACCGACGCGGACCTCAGAGCTATCTATGACTCCGTATATGCCCTGGCCTATGCTACGTATCTGGCGGTCTCACGAGGCGACAGTGTCCAAGATTCTGAAGATCTTGTTGCGTCCGTTGCCAACTTGTCTTTTTCTGGGTCACAGGGAGTGTTCAGTATTGACGAGGAACAGGATGTTATTTATGACTTTTACATGTATGACTTTAACGCCACTTCCGGTGAGATGGAGCCCCGGATCTTCTTCCAGGGGGAGACAAGTGAGACGTGGGTGAGACGGGACATGCAGAAAATATTGTGGCCGGGCGGCGTGGTCTTGGCCGGAGACGAATGTTTTAAACAGGTGCCAAACTGTAACGAAGGTAAGTTTAATGCTTTGTCTAATGACAAACCGCTTGGTGTTATTGGAGGTTTAAAGACTCTTTACGGAGCAGCAGTACAGAATTTTATCAGTGGGTCTCAACCTTTTTCAGGCAATCGCACACTTAAGCTCCAAACTTTCTGTCATCACCCCACTTCTTCTCCTCAGGAGTTTCAATTGAGTTACATTGCAGGGATACTACAAGGCCGCGTCTTTAGGAGCGGGGGGTCGCAGGGGAGGCAGCGCCCTTCCCCCCTCCCCCTCACCCCCCCCCCCCCCCCGGCGAGCTAGTCCTCTAGGTGGATGTTTTTGTAGTAAATGCGGGGCTCGGCAAATTAACACTCAGAACATGAAGTATGTGCCCAACTAAAGCTCTGTAACCAAGATGGTACTCTTCTCTTCCTGCGCTGCACTGCGGAGACGACGTGTCTGCTCCAGTTGTAACTGCGCTGCAATGGCACTAAGGCGAATTTCCCAAATAAGATTAAAGAACTATACAAAATTTACAAATACAAAAACAAATTATATTCCCCAAAGGAACACGGTTAATCTGAAGTCAAGTTTTCTCATGTTCCTTCATACAACTTGGCCATTGCATCTCATTTTTTGTACTCCACACTTCTTTGATCACATTTGGGAAATTTGCCTTGGTGACATTGCAGCCCAGTTACAACTTGCGCAAACACGTCGTCGCCACACAGTGCAGCGCCGATGGGCTTTTTTTCTGTTTTTTTCTTTTTGGGAGGGGGGGGGGGTGGTGGTAGGGATTAGTTTTTTTTTTTTTTTTTAATGTGCCTTGGCAATTTATTAGGCCTGCTCTTCTTCGACATCCAACTGCCAGGGTATCTTGAACGGGCTCAACGTACACACGGACCATCCAACTTTTTCGCCCTTATGCGAGAAGACTAGGTGATTGATCCTACCCACGGGTTATTTCAGACTTGAGTTATTTCAACCTTAATGGGTTATTTCAGACCGAACGAAGGATCAGGAACAGGAAAATATTAGATAAATCTCAAATTCCAACATGCCTGCAGCGACGGGGAATCGAACCCGGTATTTTCGGCATGAGAGGCAAACATCTTACTTCTAGACCAACCTGTCCCAAAGATCAGTGTGCCCCTTGGATATAATATATCTCGGTATGGTACATAACATTGCATGTCACGATATCTAGTTTGTCCACCAATATCCCTCTGGGAGATTTCAACGGTTCTCAACTTTTCGCTTTTCAGATCTCAAGCCAGCCTATATTATCGCCATAGTCTTTTCCATTCTCGTGGTCATTGTGGCTGCCATCGTGGCTTTTATTTTCATCAGGTAAGTCCTTTATGTCCTAACGTCATTCGTCGGCATTTCATTCAAACTGTATCTCTTGTCTCCTTTTTCGATGTCATTTCTCTTATGGTGTAACTGACCTACTTTTGAACTGATCCAGTTTCCTGTTGTTCAACGCAAATATTTTAATATTGTCGCATTGTTGTGAGTTTTATGTCTTTGCTGAAATAACAAAAAGACATGCTAGTTTGATATTGGTCGTATGACTTTCATTTTCTTTCTTATCATTTGTTTGTCTTTCATTTTCACACCCTGAATAATTTACTCTTCCATGTTTTCACCGTCAACAGAAAACTAGTATGTTATTTACGCTGCACCATCACAACCATCACAACCCTCACCACCGCCATCAGAACCACCATTATCATCATCACCACCACACCATCACCACTACCACCATCATTACAACCACCCCTACAACCACCACCAGGACCACCATCATGACCGCCACCGCCACCACCATCATCACTATCACCACCACCGCAACGATCACCATCATTACCACCACCATCACCACCACCATCATCATCACCACCACCATCACCAAAAGGTTTTGAACACAAACTACTCAGTAAGACAGTGTGCACTACAATGACATCAATTCCATCCAAAATCCTATCCTAAAATCCTCACAAAACCTTTCTCTGACGAGATCCAGGGTTTTCACAAATGGCTTTTACACGAGGTTAGTACCTAAATTACTGGTTGACCACTGGTCATTCCCCTCTCTCTCTCTGACCATTCCCACTCCTTGACCACCATCAAAGGGGCGTTGTATGAAGTAGGGATGGGGGATGATGGTTTGAGGTGGGGAGGTCACTTCCAGGGTACGAAAATCATGCATTGGCGTTGGGGTGTGGTGGCTGGGTCTGGATAGCATGTTTGAGCTTTTCAGTAATGAAAATACCTGTGACACACTGCTTTATATTTTACTTCAAATTTAAGCCAACGAACTTGATAGATTATATAAATATCATGTATTCATTTACTTTCTCAATTCATTATATTTTTGCTGTTTTATTGTTTAATTTCTGCCTTATATAATTATGTTATGTGTGTGTGTCTATGTATACAATGTATGTCTAGCCTAAGAGTGTATGCAATAGATTGTGTTGAGATAGATAGAGAGAGAGAGAGAGAGATAGATAGAGAGAGAGAGAGAGGGGGGAGAGGGAGAAGGAGAGGGAGAGGGAGAGGAAGAGAGAGAGAGAAAGAGAGAGAGAGAGAGAGAGGGCGAGTTGCAGATGGAGGGAACAAGACTTTCTGTAAAGCGCCTAGTTTGGATTGGGCGCTATATAAAAGATCTTTATTATTATTATTTTCTCTAACGAAACAGTCAAACAGTTCATGCAAAATGCCATTAAAATGTCCAAACTTCAAGCCATATCATCGACATCCAACATTCAATGGCCTTTCGCTCGTCCAGCAAGGGAGGGGGAGGCGGTCAAAAAGAGCCCAGATCGAACATATGGACTTTATGTACAGCCGCCAGCAAAGTCTGGACCCCCGGCTGAATCCCAGCCGATATAACAATAAGACGTAAATTTACTAGTGTTAGTTCTTAGCCGGGGGCTTTAGAGCAGTGTCCGGCGCGTTTGCTCCAGAGATTTGGGAGCATTAAAGGGTGACTACTTATTTGCGTGTTGACAACTTTGCAGTTCGTCACTCTCAGAGGGTTCTTGTTCCTGGGTGACCAACGGAGAGTTGTTTTTTTCCCCCTGAGATGGTACGATGATTGTTTTTTTTTTTTTTTGTGTTTTGTTGAAGTTTGCCACGCCCTTCTCATAACAATGGGGCTCTGTCAGGGATGGCACTTAAACACTGACGTCTGGGGCCGCCCGCGAGTGAGTATCTTGAATAAAAATACGCACGCTCGGGAAGGCGAGAGGATTTGGCCCCGACGTAAAGGCCAGTTTACACTAGCAGGTTTTAGGAACAGAAAAAAGGAATGGGGGACTGTGTGGGAAGAACTCTCTTTGCTTTCAGTCTTTGGTTTTTCCGATTTCCCCCTTCGAAACGTTGTTTGTTTACACTGGTCTGTTTTCTGAACGAGAAATGATGCACATCGTTTGTTTTGGTCATGTTTTGAAGGGGGAAATCGGAAAACAAAAGACGGAAAGCAAAGAGAGTTCTTCCCACACAGTCCCCCATTCCTTTTTTCTATTCCTAAAACCTATCAGTGTAAACTGGCCTTAAGGAAAATATACGTGTGGGGGGTCCTGGTTGAGGCCGTTAAGAAACAGGTCTCAAACGGGTGGGTTTCTGTTTTTTTTTTCTTAGGTGAGGGGTGGAGGTTCTGGGGAGCATACAAACGTCTTTGAATTACGGTAACTCAGTCAAAAGCCTGGTTTTACTTATGTTTATTTTTTCAGCAAGTTAAGTTGTAAGGTTATATAAAAATGATATTTCCAATGAAAGAGTCAAATAACCCCGGCAACATGTCACTGAAAGCTATAGAACATCAAGGCCTTATAATAGACGTTCACCATTCTAAGGGCTGCACCTTGTATACGTTGGGGGGGGGGGGGTGGGGGGGGGGGTAGCCAAACATGAAAATCGCACATGAGCGGAAAGAGGGCGAGTAAACATAGCCCAAATGGAGCGTGTGTACTATATAGATGGCCACGGAGAAATAAGGCGGGAGCCCATGCCAAGCGGGAGTCAAACCTGTGACACCCCGGGTGGGCCACAGTGCCGGTTGAAGATAGATGGAAGAGACTCAGTAGCTTCGCGTTAGTACTTTTCGTATTTCGTGTCCTTTCTGATTACTGTCGTCATTATGGCCTCCCTGAGAGTGATTCTGGAATTCTCTGAGAAACGGAGACTCGAGAGGTTTCCCCAGTATTGGCGGGTGGTTGGTGTGCGCTTTTTGGTAGACTTTCCTTCTCTCCTATATCTATCTTCTTGCTTCTTCCTTGCAAAATATGACCGCTATCAGGTCGGACTACTATCAGCAAACTCAAACTCAAATCCCCAGTACTTCTTGTCATGCCACTTATGGGGCCTTTTGTCATTCCTCATTTCCGTATCATAATTTATTTTGTCTGAGAAAGACTCGCGTTCCCTTCTCCGGTACTTCTGTGGTTGTACCGAACTATCGCTGAGTCTATCATATTAAATCACTCAAGACCTGGTATTGGCACAAACCGTGACCTTAGTATTTGTTTGGTTTATCTCCGTTTTCTGAAAAGAGTGGAGGTCATTAGGTATAACAAATGCACACTTTGACGCTCGTGCGTTATTGCTATCAAGCTGTTTCACAGTTCGATTTATTGTAACTCCTTATGATACTAAAGCCGCAAATGTTGAATTGGAATTTCTCAGTCGTGCAAAAAGTGGAGTTGGAACAAACAAGAACTCAGGTCAGGATATGCAGATGACAACACTTTTTTTTTTTTTGCCAAAGTGTTCTGTAAACTCGATGAGGGAATATTATTTTTGCTGTTGATTAAAGAGGCCTTCAGTACTCTAAATGTCCGCTAAAAATGCATTGAAATTAAAGAATGTACTGGAAGTGAAACCATTTTTTAAAAACATTTCTGTAGTATTTAGATCCTTCCCAGCTATGCCGTGTCATGCTAGGCCAGCGATACTCAAGTTCTGAGTATTGTGTGACTTGAGGTTTGTATTTTTTTTGTGTGTGTGACAGCATGGCCAATAGCGACCTGTGTCAGGACAGGTTTTCTTCGATTTTTTTTCTTTGGACTATAGAGTTAAACTGGACCCCGCGGACCACTGAAACTGTAATGAGTCCAAATGAGTGTGTCGTTAGTTGATTCAAAGGGTTCCAAGTCTGAGTTAAAACCGATGCAGAAAAGACTTGTCTCAGTGCGCGACTAGGCTAAGTTCTTTGACTGTACAAACAATGCAAGACGTCCAAGGGTAAACTGAATCCAGGACACCATCGATTTCTTACATTTTCAAAGATGGCACTACTGCCCCTAATGGCTCTTCCTGAGGCTGTTTAGATAATCATGCCGAGCCCACTGAATCGGCTGCTCTGTATTTTTGTTTTAACAATATTTATGCCTTATGATAAACAATAATTATTGTAGTTTTTGTCTCGCCAAAGAACGCAGTAAATGATATAGGATACATCTAACGCAGTAAATTATACAGGATACGTGTAACCTTTTTGTACATCTTCTGAGAATTCCTCGTCACGATTCGGGTCAGCGGGTTCAGTAGAAACCCGCATTGTAATTATTAATGTTACTTCGCCTTGAAATTAATAATATTACTAGCCGCGGTCCCCCAGCTTTGACCTCGATGAGTCTGTTCAAAGGCATTAGTTTCAATTCTGGGTGATTAGAATGTTGTTACAGGTTCGTACGTCCCCAATGATTTTTGCGCTAGGGGTACGTACTTTAAAGCATATTGTGACTCCAGAGCTAGATAGTTCCTTCCGAAATACAACTAATAACTACCTTAATTAATTATTCTTTCAGAATTTCTGTTTGTTGCCTCATTTTTTGTTTTGGTTGAGAGGAAAGGGGGGGGGGGCAGGTTTAGGGATTCGATACGAGTTAGGATTGAGGATGAGGGCGGGGCTAGGGGTAGGTACGTATACGTGCGCGCCCCTAGCGCAAAACGCTTTGGGTGCATAGGTACTTATAACAACAACCGGGTGATTATAATCGCTTTGTTTGAACTTACTCGTTGCTTTCTTATGTTTCTTGCTGGTTTTTATCTATTTTTTTTTATATTAAAAACTCAGTCTTATTGCAGTTCCCTGAAGCGTTAATGCAGTACTCTACCAGGCAACAACTGTCCCGACTTGGCGCTAATTGGTTCGTTTTTTTTGTTGACGTCACAGAAATTGTGCTCTTACAAAACTCTGAATTTTATTTCGTTTTTCGTGGAGGGTTTCAAGGCCATAATTACGTTACGTTCTCCTGAGAGTTTCGATTCTTTCTTTTTTTTGGATTGCAGCCGATCTTTGTGAGTGCCATGCTCAGTGGCAGTGCCAGAAAACAAACCTTTTGCAAGTGCGCATGGTCGACCGCCGTGCACCGGGGGGTGGGGAAGACATAATGCAGTGCTGTCAACATCACCATTTTGAGTGATGTAAGTGATATGAACTAATCAGCATTTGGCAGTTTTTTTAATGAACACACGGTATTGAACGTTTTTTACGGGACGGGCAGCTCTCATTCAGTTCATGATCGTCAAACTGTGACGGGTCCATCAAAGTGTGAAGAAATATTTTCCCCAAATTTTGCCCGTCTTGCATTAGAAGGGAAAGGGTTAGAAATAAGGGCGGAAAGCATGCATTTTCCATACTGTTGTTTCATACATATCACTAAGCTTTGATGCTTTTCAGATAATTGGATCGCCGACATTTGGACCATTTTAGGTTTATTTTCTTTTATAGGCATAATTACACCACCTCCTCCCCCCTCCCCCTTTCTTTCCCCGCTTTGTCCTGGATAATTCTACTTCTACACCTTTCTCTCCCACTCTTTTTTTTCTCTGTCTCTCTCTCTTTCTCACTGTGACCTCACTGTGGATACACGTCCATGCTTTAACATATTGGTCTCGCATCGCACCCAATGTGTTTTCATAAATTGTCTTTCACCTTAAACCATTTCCGATTGCAATAAAAGCTTACACTTACCCAGTCGCGGACGGGTTAAGCAGACCTTTGGTTGCGAAATTCGATGCTATCTGAGTCTGGGTCTCGGTATTTTACCACATCGCTCAAAAATAAATGAGTACCTGCCTTGATATCAACAAAGATGCGAGATAATATAACATGAGACACTCCCTTTTTTGCGCCTCTAAAAAAATCATGCACACAGTTTGCGCGCTGATCGGGGGCGGGGCACAGGCTAATAAATTAACCAGACTGGAAACACGAGCTTCGGGCTGTGTCGTTTTTTACGGAATTTCCCGAGTGGCGGCCGTATAACCAACATGGCCGCCGCTCGGGAAATTCCGATTCTAGTTCAATCTGCAGTAGAAATTTCTTTTCATTTGTCAAGATTGGTTGTACATGTATTAATTTCTTGGTGCGGAACCAAACTTCCACGTTCAGTAGACGGTTCAAAATGGTGTCATTCAAAATTGTAGCTATGCTGAAGCGTCGGTCGTTACCGTAAACCCAATGTGGCGGATGGTTCATGACCTTTCGCTGTTTTGTGACGTCACACAAAGGGATCATCCAGTCTGGGTATTTTATTAGTCTGTGGGGCGGGGTCCATAATCGCATTGCATGAAAAGAATGCTTGATATAATGACATATTAATGATGCCAATATGTTAAAGTGCTAATGCGACTAAGAAAATAAAAATAGTCAGAGTTTTCCTACAGCGAACAAAATTATAATGACAAAATAAAAGATTTCAATCAAGGTCTACAGCGGTAGCTGAATTGTGTACAAAATCAAATATTTTCCCTACATTGGCTTTGTAGAATACGGCATTGTTCATGATTTCCGAGCATTCGCGGCGAGGTGGGGGTGCGAAATCTGTGCACGTCAAATACGCTAGCCATCTCATCTTATTGGATCTAGTATCTTTGATACGAGCCAACCACGTAAACTGTCCGCGCAAAGTTTGGAATTTTTGAATCTGCTATCCTGCTTGTGTCCACCATTAGAAGTTCAGCAAAAAGCTGTCTTCATGTGCGAGTTTCCGATCACAGAAAGAAAAGCATGTGATAAGCTTTTTCTTCGCCTGCATTTTAGAACTAAATTTCGTAGTATGATCTGAAATTTTTTAGTCTTTAGAAACTGCCTAGTTCGTTAGTTCTTTTTGCTGTTATTGTTGCCTTTTCATTCTCTTCATTGCGTCTCTATCTATTCTTTAGTATTTCTTAACTAAATTTGAAAGTGTAGAACTGAAATATTCAATCTATAGAGAGTGCACATTTTTTGCGCTTGGCAGACGTTTACGCGTGCTTATGTTCTAGCGTACATAATATACTTTGGATATGTGCAGGCCTTCCTTTGAAACGTTGTATTTATGTGGTGAGTTTGTAAGCGGGCGTCTCTGTGTGTAATACTCTCATTTTTAAAAGAGGATTTTCGCTTTGTGCTACTGTGTCTTCGTGCAGATCCGCCCATTTTCTGTCCTTTCCAATCCCCTCACTCTTCCCTCATACGCTTCCTTTTTCAATCTTTGTCTCTCTCTCTCTCTCCCATTCTAATAAATGAACCTAAGCCAGCCAGACTGCCATTATTCAAACCTTTAACCCCAGTCGATGAAAGAAAAGAAAAAAAAGAGAAGACAATGGAAGACATTAAATTAATTTACCACCGATTGTTAGTCTGTCTGTCTCTCCCCTGATGTCTGTTCTGTTCAATTGTCCTTGGAGACTTTTTCATTTAGGGATGGGATTGTGTGTTGGTAGTGGATGGGGGATGCTAGGACAATAATTACTGAGCTTTATTCCGAATTCTTTATTTGTTTCTTTCATTCTGGCTCTCTCCTAGGTCACATATATTAATTATATACTATCAAAATGGCTGCATTTTTAAAGAACCTTTTGTGGTGATGTTATTGTGTCGGCTCAGTGCAATTTAAGCGATTATCCCCATGTTCACAAATGAGGAAATAATCACACCTTGCACTGATTCGACTGTCTGAAGATTTTTCATTTGGTAGCGGGAGATGGAGAGGATGGAGGATGGGGGCACGTTGGCAAGTAACAAAGCATCATCTCTGCCCTACGCGGATGACTTAAGTCACTTTTTGACACCTTGAGATTTTAAGAAAAATAAATTGTTTCTTTTCCTGTTGGTGACTTATGCCATTAGGATTCTGTTGAATTACTATATTTTCCTTCTGGCGCATTTCTTTTTCTATAATATTATATCTGATAGCCTTCATGCCCAGGAATGCAGCAGAACCGTCAGTTGTCTTTTGGCATAAGTCTGACATAAGCCGTGATCGTAGAGCAGTGACCACCTTGTCATTTGCGATTGAGAGACGGGGAAGGAGGAGGAGAATTTGCCAGTAAGTAAAGTACTGTCATATGGAGAGGAAAATCAGTGGCATTAACGGTAGATACAAGTTAGCGTCGGTGTGCACTAGCCGGAGCTGATCGGCCAACTATTTGGATGATGACGATTGTGACGTCACGTTAATTGAATTTCAATGAGACCACGTGCAACCAGCCGACTTAGTTGGTTCTCACTGAAACTCAATGTCGTGACGTCACCATCCAACTCAAAATCGGGCGCGTTCGGCCTTATGAATGTTTGTGTTTGTGTATTTGTTTTTGTGGATGTGAGTGTGTGATTTTTTTGGGGGGGGGGGGGGAGAGTAAGAGGAAGGAATTGACGTTGTCAGTAAAGAATGATCACTATACTTTTTCTCCTCACTGTACCTCTCACTCTCTCTGCTATTTGTCCTGTCCCTCACCAGAGCAGCTGCAAACTCTTGAAACTCAAGTATATCCGCTCGCTGACAAAATCAATACTCATCTCTTCCCCATTCCCCTTCTCTCTCTGTGTGGTCCTCCATTTTTCAACATTGTCTTCTAAATGAGGAATTCTGATCGTTTCTCTCCTCCGGCACAGACAATTATCCTCTTGATTTATGTCCCCTGTTCTACGCCCCCCCCCCCTTCCCCTCCATTTGTTTCACATAGACTGACTCAGTCCAACCATTTCCTGTTAGCCGTTTAGTATCCGGTGTTCCTCATTTGACCCAAAGCCAATTGCCCTTTTCTTTGGACACATTCTAACTGATTGGTCAACACATTATTTATTTTAATTCATATTGATTGATCGATTTGATTAATTGATTGATTTTTTGGATTTATTTGATATTTCATATCAATATAGCATATTTCAGAAGAGTTCTGATGACCACAGACTATACTGCCGGATGCTGGAGGGTGCAGATACTGTGATTTAAAACTGACTACGGAATTCTCAAGTGAAATGCTCGGATATTGAAATGTTTACTCGGTATGGTCTCAGTATGACTGACAGTAAACTCGGTTCACAGGGGAGATGGCTACACGCTTAAACCCTTTTCTCAGATTCATTTTGCTCAAGCTGAAGATATTTGTTTTATAGTTGCATTACGCCTGACCTTAGGGCTTCGGGGCCCAACGATTGTAATAGTTGTCGTTCTCTGTAAAACCTTCAATGCCCTGTTAGGTATGATTATCTTGCAGTGTTTTGTTGTGTGTACTTGACAAGATTAGATTACCCTGGCACTAGGCTCCTTTAAACGCGGGCCTAATTATGGGCAATTTGTCCTTTTGGCTTAAAGCTAACACTGGTCTTAATGTGTATCTTTTTAACGATGAAGACGACGAACGCCCAGAATTTGTGGGCACCCAACAGCCTTTTCATTGATGACGGTCTATGGAGGAGCTTTTTGCTCTTGGTAGACTCAAGATGATGTTGGTATTTCTTAAGAGGAAAATTGGACCATAGAGCAAAATTTACTCATTGATTTTTAACTTTTCGCTCTGTTGACACCTCTTCTGAGACATAGACACACGTTTTTTTTTTCTAATCTCTTTTGAGACTTTTGCAATTCCAATTGCGATGGTTACAACTCATCTGTTACAAGGTCTGGCAGACTGGAAGGAATGTTGAAAACCAGCCCTCGCCAATCCGTTTTGTGTTTTCTGAGCTACATTGATAGTGCCACAAAAAAGGCAATCACAATATTAGAGATAAAGACTTCTGGTGCATTAAGTCTATTATGCGTCTCTTTTGACGAAGTGCTTGAGGTCTCTAATTCCACCAGCTGACTCACGACAGTTTTGACTCGCTTGAACTAGTGAGACAGTTTCAGTCTCGCCCGTGCGCGAGGGACCCTGTTTAACTCCACACTGGCACTAAACCGAGACAAAATGGACTTGACTTAGTGTGTCATCTGCCTTGCATTCTACTGTACCCAAAAGAAACAAGACAACAGCGAGATAGAGATACATAAGAGACGTTTACAGAGACACAATCAAGAAATCCTCACAGACATGACACGCTAGCTACTCACCAGGGAAAACAAACGTGATATATCCAGTGGCTCCATTTCTCAACATGTCATTGAGGTATTTAAGAGCGAACTTGACAGTTTAGCACAGCTATATTTAATGACCACATTTCATCCTAGTGTTAGACAAAGAGACCTGGAAAAAAATTATCACATTTTGTCAGAGTAACCCTCAACTCTCTAGCCCCCCCCCCCCCCCCCCACTCCCCTTCTGCTTGTGTGAAAATTCTTATTTTGTGAGAATTTGTTCTTAAGAGCATAGTTAAGGGGTTTTTGTGATCATTTCTTTATTTGGTTGATTTAGTATTTCTTTATTTAGTATATATTGTAGAAATGACTAAAAATAACTTTTCTCGCCTTGAGCTCCTGTGGGAACTACAGCCGAGCGATACATTTCTGTGTATTGCTGATTATGCGTGGGGCACACAGGGGGAAGAGATTGAAGTTTTACTGAAGCACACAGACAGTAAATGTGAAATGCGTGCACCACTTTAAAAATAACTGAATATGCGAGGCTTATGTTTAGGTTTGGCACCACGAGCCCTGTGTAAGACACTGAGCCATGCTTGGTTAATGCAAGACAACCTTTTCCGACAGTATGAAAGTATGATGTTTTAGGGCCAAAAACACGACTACTGTATCACAAAATAATTATAATTACGTATTTTAGTCGAGGCAACACGAAAGGAAATCAGATGCAGTAGTATTAGAATGGTGGAAAAAAATTAGAGAGAGAGAATTTTTGTGATGTGAAAATCTATTACTGAGTCTGTTTTCTGCCGAGAAGGAGGGTATCAGATGAAGGTTCACAGAAAACGAAGAGCTTGCATAGATACCTGCCTTTATAAAAACTTGCGTGTGTCTTCAACAGTCGCGTAGCTAATTAAAAGGAACATTATGCTCAGATATCATATAACAGTGCGTGTAATACAGAAACTTCGATCTCTTCCGCTTGAAAAAACGAGAGAGCGTGGAACAGAAAGAAGGCTAGAAGAAAGACAACTAAAAGAAAAGAGAGATTTTGATGTTCAGAACTTCATTAAAACTTGAGCTGCTCTCGGGGACACGAAATTGGAGCTTTCATTTTCTTGATCAGATTTAAACATTAATAGTGCCGGGAGCCATAATGGAATTTTCTACATTAAATTCCACATTGTAATTTAAAGTAGAACGTAGAGATCGATTCGCCTGGTCTTTGTACAAAATTCTGCTTCGTGCGTGCTTAGTGGTGCAATACTAAAACTCATGTCACTCTTTACTTCAGGGTAATAGACATTTTGTGTCCCAGTGCAGCGTTCGACATGTCCAGGGTAAAGTAATTATTTTATAATTAATTTCTTTAAATTGTGGAACAATCGAATATCCTTGCGCTGGGACCCTTATTGTCTGATGTCATCCATTACGAACCATCAACTATTATTTGAAACCTGTGAATTTACTACTGACTTAGATCTTATTCACACGAACCTTGGGCTCGCTGTTCAAGTTCAATCATGAATTTCACACCAGATGCCCCCGATCTATCCAGTTGAGTACTTTTTTTTTCTTCATAATTATGATCCATTTCTTTTTTGTTGTAAACGAGATATAATAAATTAATTTGTTACTTAACAAAAGGATAACTCTGTTTTAGAAAATCAGTTCTCTGTATTTTTTATTACCATCATGTTATTTCCAAGTACTTTCACTTATCGTGCAACATCATTTGTATTTCCATAAATCATTTTAAAAGAGTTTATTGCCATTGAAAAACTGGATAAAGGAACTTTAGAAGGAAAACACTTCATCCACAAACATCAAATCCTCAAAAGAATCTGAAAATTCTCTCTAGAAAGAGAACACTAATTGAATAAATTACTAAGTTTTTCATATGGGCAAAGAGAAAACAGTATTTGAAATATTAAATCTGCAACAAAAAAGGAGGCATGTTGCGTACATGATTACACTGAGCAGTACCACATTCAGTACTATGCTCATATCATCAAATTTGACGTATCAAATCTTATGCTCTAAAGTAGTTAAACGCTTTCCGGTTTCCAGCTCGCACATTATAAGTTTCAGATCGGCAGTCTGCAATGTCAGTTATTTCAATGAAATCCAGTGTCAGTTTACGCACAACACATTATTTTTTAATTTGATTTCCTCCTCATTGTGTGAAAAGATTAGATATCAGAAAGGCTGCCTTAACTTAGCGATATGTTATGCGAAGACTCAACAGCAAGGGAGAATAACCCAAAAAAACGTCATTATATTTAAATATTTATAATTGGTCAGAACAAAAGCGATTAATTTTCTTTTGCATGTTTATGTCTTGTGGAGCATTATGAGATGTTTATAGTTTGGGTGATTCCATGTTAATAATGGAACATGTCAAGTTCGCTAATGATTATTTTTGGGGCTGGAAGAAGAAAATTAATGCAGATTAAATTTAAACCGTACCATTAAAAATGATTAAATAACTACTCCCAGGCATGTATGTATACGTGTAACACACATATTATAACTGACTGATGAGCCGAACAGTCAGTTTACTTCCTTAGCCGATGGGGTTTCCATCCAACTTTTCTCCACTCTGTGAATACCACTGATCTCTCAGTCTGGGGATGAGGAAGACACTTTTCTCGCAGAATCGAGGTTTTCTGCACAGCCAAACTGCGCGTGAAGTTGAGATATATTTAATTGGTGTACATTTCATTTAGTTGAAATAAAGTTGACAGGGCAATGAAAAGGGAGCATTTTAATGTTGCAAAATGAGGCTTTCCATCCTAGTCAATCATTGCAATTTTTTCATTTTTTCTCGAAACTTAATATACCAAATTATTTCTGAACTAAGATAATAATATGTTAATAACTTAAACCAAGTAATAATAAAGTAATAATTGTTATGGTAAATTAAGTTTGGGCCTACCCTGTATGACTACATTGAAGTTTTTTTCATCACCACAGCCCTTAGAAGTTTAAACTGCCCCGAGGTAATATGAATTCAGTGAAATATGAACCTTTTTATGGAAACTCAAGTAGAGGATAACGAAAAATTCACGAAACGCCACAAAGCAAACACAATGACAGGCAGTTAGGCAATACAAGAGGCAGATAACCCTTCATTAAAAGCCAGAGTTATCTCTCTTACCGGCCACTCTTGTAGCGCCACCAAACAGCTGTTTAATCAATCCCCTCGGACAGTTCCCCATTAAGCACGGTATTGTTTCTGGATGCCGTCCTGAGACCGGGTCTAAAGGGCCCCAGGCACGAGTTGACTACGCTTCTGGGGATAGACGCCAGATAAGATAAGGTACTTAAGTTGACAGGACAATGAAAACAAAGCCTTTTAATGTCGTAAAAATACGCTTTTCATCCTAACCAATCCTTGTTATTTTTCTCATTTTCTCTCACAATCTTCATACCAAATTATCCCGAACCAAGATAATGTTAATAACTTAAATCAAGATGAGCTGTGTGTCATTTTCGTTCCTTAGCAGGCTCAGCATTACAGCAGATCTGCTCTTTCTCTGTGAAATTAATTTCCATATAAAATAAGATTGTATTTCCTGTCCAGGTAAGTTTCGTGCATGCAGTTATGAATAATTATCATTGATCTTTTCCGAAAACTGGTTCATTGTTATAGCTTCTCTGACGTAATCTGACCTGGAGGTAAACAAGCAGGTTACATTAAATAATGTAATCATTCTCTGCTATTTGTGGTGACTTTATGGCCGGATTTCTCTGTTGATTAAAGCCATTATTAACTGATGAGCCATCAAATCTTTCCGGGTTTCCGGGCTTCTGGTCAGGCAAAAGCAACAACAGCAAATGCTGCAGCAACAGTAACAGCCATAACAGCAGCCAGTATTATGACCGCGTCATAAAATGAAACTTTTTTTATTAACCCTGACGATGATGCAGTAGTGTATATTATGCGCATGTGAGAAAACACCTGACATAATCATTCTGTTTTGACTCTGTTCGAGACCCAGTTTCCGGGATTTCCCCAGTTCTAAACAGCAAAAAGAAAGTTCTGATATATCCTTGATAAGAAGGGCTTTGTCGATCTCTGCATCAACTGAAGTAAGACATTAACTCAAGAATGTGTGATATCATACAAAATACAAGCCAGGACATACAACATTAGTAAACTATTAGACGTGGATTCTGTCCAACGATAGTTTGACCCAGTTTCTGAGAATTCGCCAGTTCTAAACAGCAAAAAAGAACATTCTGATGTACCCTTGATAAGAGGAGCTTTGCCGACCTGCGCATATATTGAAATATGACGTTAACATACGACTGTTTGATATTATACAAAATATAATCCGGGACCTATACGTCCTATTCCAATGTTTCACCTCAACCCTTTTTCGACCCACGGCCCACTTCTATTAAACAACAATAACAACAACAAACAAACCCGGGCCCTCCCATAATCGGCCAAAGACAGTACACTGTATATACATAAAGATTAAACAAATATTTATATATTTTTATCCGAGCCAAACAAGAAACCCACTAACACGACAGAAACAAACAACAGTTTACTCTCCACAGTTAAGTTAAAATACACTATGAAATTATGATTTCTATGTAAAGTCCATACGCTGCATTCTGAAGTCCCACAACCCACCAAAATAGTGCCATGCCTCAACGGGGAAGGGAAGGGGGGGGGGCATGTGCCCCACATTTAATTCTATGTTAAACTTAACAGCTCTGAATACGAAGCATAAATGACAGGGAAAGTGTGCCCAAATAGACCATGAAGGGCGCAAAGTGGCCGTTATCGTGCCGACGCGCCGTAAAACCCAAACTGAAACTCAAACCCACCTTGAGAAACATTGTCCAATACCAACCTACTCGGCTTGGATTCTCTCCAAAGATAGGTTAACCCAGTTTCTGAAATTTCGCTCTCTCTTACAGTCGGCCAGAAAGATCGGTTTTGCCATGATCAAAGAGGAATTGGGCTGGGTGGAGGAGTAACTCGCTGACCCCGGGGTCAGTGTGTGAAGGTTACACGCGAGGCCCCCTCTGAGACTGTCAACTGCGTTGGTGAATATGTTCTTTTTCTGAGGGTGAGGAGTGAGCTAGAAATAGGTTATTGTGTCAGAGAGTTGGATAAAAATCAATCATCAAGGGGTTAATCTAGGGGTCTCTGATGTCTAGAGTTGGGGCTACTGAGTGCTGGAGCTGAATGGGTTAATGGCCAGGTTCTGCGGGGTCATTTATTGACGTTTGTAAACGTGTATGTTAAAGGGAATAATGGCTTTTTTTTTTACTGTGTAAGCGGGTAAGCGGGGAGTTTTGTATGTAAATGTATGTGTGCGGGTGGGTGAGAGTGTGGGGGGGGGGGGGGAGACCGAGAAAGCAATGCAATGGTTGCGAAACTGAATGAATGAATAATATGGGTATGAATAATGATTGCAAAAAATGAAATGTATGAAGAATAATGAGAGTGAGGTATGAAAGAGTGTGAGTTCGTACTTGGGAACGTGAATGATTAAGTGTAATGTTGCGAATGTGGTAAGAATGAATGAATGAGTTATTAAGTGAACGAATATCATAATATTGTAACGGAAGTGACGGAAAGCAAAAGACGGAAAGCCAGGAGAGTTCTTCCCACACTGTCCCCCCATTCCTTTTTTCTATTCCTAAAACCTACCAGTGTGAACAGACCATAAGGGATCCCGGCCACGTCAAAGTCATGAATCTGAACAGTTTCTTATGACAGTCTTTGGGATTCGGGGTCGGTTGCATTCGATCCGCATGATCTTAGCGACCCAAGTAGACGGTAACAATGCTCTCTGTTGGTTGACCTTTCAAGATTTATCCGAGATTGAGTGCTGACGACCATGGGACTGTTATCTATATAAATTAGAACCAGTTGCAAAAGTTACACCGTGATCTCCCAGACAATCACAAACCCTAGTAGCATGCTGTTTTCACCAAAATATATTTTTTATAATTGTAGTTTGAGATCGCCGAATGAAATTTATCAATACACTAGCTGAAGTCCCCGGCCCCGCCAGGAATAAATCTGTTTATTAGTTTCAGTTCGAAGTGACTAATGGATCTGCCTCACTTTGCCCGCTCCTTTAGGTTTATTTTCTCGTCGTTGTCTGTTTGTTTGTTTGCTTTTAGATAAATCTTACTGCACTACCTTTGCGCGTTAACTCCCCACGCATCTCGTCAGCATTCATGAAATGGCAGTAATCTGCGCAATGGTCAGTTGTTTAATAGTGAACGCATCGCACAAAATGATGACGTCATGGGCTGGTGGCAAAGAAAAGATCGGGGGGGGGGGGGGGCGAAATTAGTGACACAGTGCAAGTAAAAAAATGCTTCCCCACTATTTGAAGGCACCAAATCTAAAAAAAGAAAGAAATGGCAGATCGAAAGGGGAAGGAACCTGTAAAATTTCATGCAAATCCGATCTGTATGAGCGGTGGTAATGCTTGTCAAAAATCCCTATATTCGTAAGGTGCTCTGCGAGGACAGTTTTTGAAGCTGGGCCCTACATTTTCCAAGCTACATTTTATAGTCTAACACATGTAGTTGTTTTTCCCTGGGGGGGGGGGGGAGTGTAGCAATACCAGTAGGTCATAAATCTCTCGGCCCTCTTGAACACACATACACTCAAACATAAAGACACATACAGACTTTAGAGTCTCAGGTGTTGCAACCAAAGCCGTGGGCTATGACGTAGAAAAGAGATTCATCAAGGCTTGTAAGAGATAGGAAGAGACCGCGCCAGGATCCAATTTGTGAGTCCTGAATTTATCTTTATGTTCAAGATATAGATGAGTTTTTTTACATTTCAGCTGATCGAGGCTTCACTCCTTATCCTAGTGAGCTTTTTTTTTTTTTTTTTTAAATTTGCCATATAAACATCAACATCGATTTTCTCTGAAAGATTCTTTAAAATTTATGTCGAAAATTTGCAT
The DNA here is from genome assembly GCA_963931925.1 of Onchidella celtica. Classification (NCBI taxonomy): domain Eukaryota; kingdom Metazoa; phylum Mollusca; class Gastropoda; order Systellommatophora; family Onchidiidae; genus Onchidella; species Onchidella celtica. The sequence continues at coordinate 21,820,603 of OZ007580.1, read as the reverse complement.
ATACTCATATTTCACACTGAGCCTTTGGGAACAACTAACATTTGATTTGTTAGACTGTGGCCTGATTTTAATTTTTTGTTTTTTTTGCTTTGCTTTTTATAAAACATAATGGTTATATTATTAAAATAAATGATTATCAAAATATTTCTTCAGGACTAAATAGTAGGCTAATTATTGATTCATCCGGAGAATGACTGGTATTTTTAGGTGAAAATGGCAGATCGATTCAGACAGACGAAATTATTGTGAAAGTATCGAAATGTAACGGCTGTCTGTCTTGTCATATCAATTTGCCCCATTTAACGGGCAAGGTAACTTATATCTATCTACCAGTTTTCTTATGTTTTTTTCGATGAGTAGTTTCGGAGCCTTTTCATGGGCCGAGCTCCTTTGCTTCACTATAGAAAGATGTAAAAATATTCTTTATTATAAAAATTCTCTATTGCAATGAAAAATATTTGGATTTTTAACTTTCACCTTAAGAAAAGAAATGAACTAACCAATTCTTTTACTTCAACGAAAAAAAATTAACGACTGGGACCAAATCGATTTCATTCTCATAATGTATGGCATTGTTTTTCCGCTTGGTCCTCTCCCCACACTCCCTCCTCCGTGTTTTCTTTTCTTTCAGAAGAAAGAAAACTAAACAGCTGTCTGTTTTCCCCATTCTTTAAGCTTGGCGACCTTTAGAAATCTCTGTCTTAGCAATTGAAACAAACAATATATTTTTTTTTCTCCAGGACAACCAAAGTGAAATCTACACCACCTGTACCATTTCCCACAGCCTATCTATTTCTTCTGTATGTCAAATGTCAAATGTCACGTCGGAGACCCGCTAGCGGTAATTGAAATACACGATGCTGATTCAAAGGAAAATTTATTTCGATTCATTACGCCTAATTCCTCTGTAGGACCTTGGCTGTTGTAATAATGGTACAGATATAAGATTACGGCATTTTATTAATTTTTCAAAACTGTTACCTGAAACTTGAATAAATACAATGGGTCAATACAAAAGCGGTTGCTCTAGATCAGTTTGGCACTTGAAAAAATACATTAAAAAAAAAAATTCGAAACTTATTTAGACTGTGTCGTCGCGCAAAACAAAAAAAAAAATAAAAAAATCGCACCCCAATGAATTACTCCCGCTACTTTTAAAAACTACTACTACACTACCGCAGTACCAACATGCTGGGGCCATTTATAATGCAAAGCATAAGAAGAGTAGAATAGGGTAAAAGGTAATGTGAAAAACGGGATGAAAGTGAAGTAAACTGGAATAACTGCAAGGCGGGAGTAACTCTGCACTACACAACCTCAGTTCTTGTTTCTTGTATGTCCGTTTTCTGAAAAACTGGATAACTTTACGTATGTAGAAGAAGTATAACAAATGCACACCTTGACACTTGTTTAAAATGCGTTGTGGCACTAATCAAGGTGTTTCACAGTTCAGATTTATTCTAACTCCTTATCATAATACAAAAGCCGCAAACGTTAAACGTCCAATTTCTCAGTTGTGCATAAAGTGGAGTTGGAACAAACAAGGTCTGAGGTTCGCGAGTAATCAACCGCCAGTGACATTTAAATGAATCTGTCCTCGTAAGTTGTCCAAATTATTGAAAGCACGATTTCACTTTGTGAAAATAAATCAATATTTTGTCAGAAATCCAATTCATTTTTGTGTACTTTTCACCAGTAAATAAACAAAATTTCTGAAATTTCCCCTCAGGCCATGCAATCTCGTTAACTTTCTCTCAAAAACTAGGTGAAACCTCAATTTGCTCAATGAATTAAACGCAATTATTGGGCTCATCCATGAACATTGACTGAATAAAATTACCATAGAGATGCTATTGTGAACCGTATTTTCACAGAAGCAAGCGCATTTCAATAGAAAGCTATCAACGCCTTGTTGCAAGCTGAATCAGTGATCTGGTTGACATACGAGAAAATGCTGTACAAGCTTTTTTTGATTTTTCTATTTATTTTTTCTTTCTAGTATTTTCCTGCTCTCCCCTACAGGGTCTGACATTGAAAAGTAATTAAACAGCGTCAGAAAACCCAGAACACCTGAGATTTATGCCCCCCCCCCCCCCCCCCCCCAGTGGTAATGCTGACCTCTGGGGACAAACGCGTAACGCAAGATACGCAATTTTCTACCACTTGTGACTCGTATGTGAAATAGAGCAAGAAAACAAGAGCTGTATTGGTCAGAGAACAAGTTCGACATCAAGATGGCTGTAATTACATTACTTCCCATTTATTGGATGGGCTGCCAGAACATTTTTATTCTTTGATTTTCTGAAAAGTGTTGTTAAAAATGTTTTAAATCTCTCTCTCTCTCTCTCTCTCTCTCTCTCTCTTTCTCTCTCTCTCTCTCTCTCTTGGATGTGCTAGTGACAAAAAGAAAGAGAAGAATATTCACAGCATCAGCTGCTTTTAATGAAGCGACTCTTCGTTACACCCCTTGAGTTTTTAAGTGGTGCTCCATTTCGCTCACGGAACCTGACGGGACATAAATCCAGTTTGAAATTAACAAATCTGTAAGTCAGACAGAGTAAGGGCCACTAATCGAGTCTGTTTTGACTCTGCCCAAGGGGAGTCTCTCCTTTCCCCAGCTGTCTCTGGACAGTTTTGACGAACCTGAAATTAATGAGACAGACTTTGTTTCGATCTCACTACTGCGCGAGGTCCACTTTACCTCCAAAGTCCATGGGGGACGTTGTGGCCTAGAGGCAAGGTGCTCGACTCTCAAGGCGAAGGTACCGGGTTCGAATCCCGGTCGGTGCAGGCATGTTGGAATCTTCGGATTTTTTTCTCATATTTTCCTGTCCCTGATCCTATGGTAGGTGGGATCGAGCACCTAGTCTTCTCCGATAAGGACGAAAAGTTCGGAGGGCCTTTGTGTACGTTGAGCACGTTAAAGATACCTTGGCAGTTGGAAATCTAAAAAAGCAGGCCGAACAGGCCGCTGCTCGGGCAAAATTCTAAAAACCCAATCCCTGGCACAACAAGGAAATAAAACCAAGAAAAGTGAGGCAAATGCTAAGGGCAGCGAAACCTCTTTAAATGATGACCTAAACACAGCTCCAAAGTCCCACATTTCAAAGTCCCACTCAAACCGAGGCAACCCAGTCTTGGCTCAGGGCGCCATCAGTCTTAGAAGAAACGTTAAGACTTAGGGGACGGTTTTGACTACAGAAGAGATAACATGATTGGAGAGAGAAGGATCTCCAATTTTTTTTTGGAACATTTTGGACAATTTAACTAACTCCCACACTTACGACATGGTTGTACGAGTATCTTAATAACAATTGTGCTGATCTGACTCAGTCTAACATAGTGTTCTTCTATCTCTTTGTCCATCCGAATTTTTGTGCAGTGATGAGATAGAGAATTTTTCTTTGCCTCAAACGAGAAATAAATTATTTGCCTTGGTCGTGCAAAAACGACTTGAAGTATTGGTATCGACAACATACAGATTGATATTTGTGATTAACACAATCTCCCTCTCTCTGTCTCTCTATATCGTAAGCTCTCTCTCTCTGTCTGTTTGTCTGTCTGTCTCCCCCTTTCTCTCCCATCACACTTGCACTCTCACATTTCCGCCTACTATCACTCACGATAATATTCTGTTGACACTAGTGCTCAGGAGGAGGTCTGTAATGCCCTTTTAGAACCAGGAACCTACGAGTTCTTATAACTCATTATGTAGTAAGCCGAAAACCAGTCTCGATGATGCTGATGTCGCATGTAGTCATATTAGACCTGGGTGTCAAGACTCAAGTTGTCACCGGAACGAACATTACATTTCCTGTAAAGCACTGGTATCGTGTAATCTGGTCCTGCACGAGAGCACGCTACAGTCTCCTAGCAACCATTGGTGACCCCTTGAAGAGATATCAGGACGGGTTACGTTTTTGTAACATCTCCGTCTGATCTTTAGACACATTCTGATGCCGTGTTTACTTTGCGATGTTCATTTTACACTTTCACGGAGTGATCCAATCAATATTTTGCTGGGAACTCAGTGCAAAGAAGTCTTCTGTAAACAAAAGGAATTAGACGACCACGTCACAAACGTTTTAGTTCTACGGTCATTAACGGCTTTTTTAAATTTCATGAAAAATGTGTTTCTCTCAATCTCGATTTCTTCTCTGCTTGATCTGAATTACTTTACACCATCAAATGGTTGAAATCATGAAAACCACTACGATGGATGCAAAGCAGCTCAAAATTAACTATGAAACAGCAGATCAGCTTAATGTCAAGGTTTGAAAAAATAGATTACTGTTTACAGTTGGCCAGTGAATTCGCTGATGTGGTCCATTGGCCAAACACAATGCCAGCTGTAACGGAGAAATTCCAGCAAAAAATCAACAACAAACAACAACAACAACAACAACAGCAAATTGTGAAAATAAAACCCAATTTGATCACATGGGCAAGAAATTCGCTACAAAATAACTTTGTTCTAATTAGGTTGCTGCCCAGAGTCCTATAGATTGACAGGTTGCTGGCACACGGAGTCAAGACTGTTTTCTGTGTATTTTGGCGCTGTGAACGATGTCTTTCTTTTCCACCAGCTGTCTCAAGACAGTTTTGATGAGCATGTACAGGACAGAATGACTAGTTCAGTCTTGCCAGTGTGCGAGGTCCATAATTCACATCTCGCACCAAAACCGTGACAAAACAAGACGTCTCAGTTTACCACCCAACCTTTTTCATTCTCGAGGAGGAGAGATGTGCCAAAGGAGAGAAGGCCACTAAGCTGAGCTAACTACGTTAATGCATGGAGGAAGTAATATCAAATGATTCGTGGCCTTTGGCTGATGACGAGTTGAGGTTCAAGTTCATGTTTGTCGGACGGCCAATTAAAAATATACACAAGAATCATGCAAAACAATCTTTGAAAACATTTTTTAAAAAACCACCTGAAAGAAACGCACGGCCATTCACTCTCTCCGCTCCTTGCTGCCCAGTACAATTTATACACTTACTTACAATAGTATACAGTAGAATAAAACAATTGAACAATAAAAGATTTGAATTATGCAATATATGGAATCTATTTTCAATTCTTTTATTGTTCGATTGTTTTATCTGTTCAATTTTCCAATTTTTTTCCCCATCGTTGTTTTTCTTTGAAAAGGTTTTGCCGAAATATCGGCCATTTTCTGTCTTCTTTTTTAGTTTGTGTTTTTCCATGTATCGTCTGGGTATTATTTCTTACGCGGGGCTTTGCTACATACAACTTTTTGTTGGGTGCCATTTTTGTCTAAACTAGTATGACAGACCTGTTTTGGTCTCGCCAGAGCGGGTGCTCTTCTTTAACTCTATAGTCCACATCTTATACTAATGGCCTGTATAGGTTTTAGGAATAGAAAAAAGGAATGGGGGACTGTGTGGGAAGAACTCTCCTGGCTCTCCGTCTTGTGTTTTCCGATTTCCCCCTTCGAAACATGATCAAAACAAACGATGCGCGTCGCTTCTCATTCAGAAAACAGACCGGTGTAAACAAACAACGCAAACATTGTAAACAAACAAGCACTCTCTGGTACTACTGACCCAAAATACTAGAAGTGTCCTTCACGTTGGTCTTGTTTACAGCAACATCTCCACCATTCAGACAGCTGAGGGTTCCGCTTCGACCAAAGAAAAGGACACCAAATCCATTTACTTTGCAGGCCATCGTCGGATTACAGCCAGATTACCTCATGGAAAAAAACAACACACAAAAAAAGAAAATCTAACGTATTTTTACGTTTGGAAATGATTCACGAAGATATCCTGACTTTAATGCTTACTATAGCGGCAGACTTCCAGTGTCACTCATGCAGACTTAACGTATTGTCTTCATCTAATTGAACAGTAATATTTGTTCATATTTCTATTTAAGTTCATCTGTAATGCCATCATTAAGATTATATTATGTACGTTATGAACGAAACAGGGGGAGTTTTACATTCAATCCGATGGGATTGTTACGTGAGCCAGCGCGGATTTGCGGAGGATTTTAGATTCAAATGAACGGCCGGTTCATCTCTTCGGTTACGGCCGGATTCACCTAAAACGTGCATGAATCTGAATGTAATACTGACAATCTCTTTGAAACAATGACATCCATGTAATAATCATGAAAGGGATGTAATAATAAAACTGACGTAAAAGGAGATGAGAACTTAATTATTCCACGTGCTGACCATTTGTGTGTGTTTTTTTTTTCTACGAAGGAGTAGACTGCATTGTCAATGACGGTTTATTTTCAGTTTATGAAATAGCTTTATTTTGGTTGTCCAGTAAGATTTAATAAAGATGCTAACAGGTTATAACCCGTAAATAAGATGGAGAGAGAGAGTTACAGCCCCAAACAACCGCTATAAAATCCGAAAACCGGAAGCAATAGACATAACAATCCGGTGTTTCTGAAACCGGTTTTCATTTGCAGCTGTCTATAACACTGCCCCTTTTTCCCGGAAAAAGACCGTATTGCTCATTTTTTGGTAACATTTTTTAAATACTATTTATTACTATTGTTACTATTTTTACTTTTGAGCACTGTGTTATAGAACGAAATGTTCGAATCTTCCTATCCGGGTTATAACTACTTCAACTCATGACATTAGTTCCTGTTGGTTTCTTCCAACTCCATTTTTTGAACAGCTGAGAAATTTGACGTTAAACGTTTGCGGCTTTAGTATTATGATAAGGAGTTAGAATAAATTGGAACCGTGAAACAATTTGACAAGATCAAGAACGCATTTTAAACAAGTGTCAAAGTAATGTATTTGTTATACATCTTCTACATATTAAAAGATTTCCAGTTTTTTTTTCTACAGAAAATGGAGATAGAACAAACAAGAACTTAAGGCCGCGAACTAGTAGTTTGTTTTGGTCATCACAGAATGGAAAATGAACCAAAGACAAATCAGAGTGCAATGCCGATTTTTTTTCCCCTTTTGGCCATTGCGGTTTTTTGCCATAGCACGGCAGAATATCCCTGGCATTTTTATCTCTCAAGCCCAGGCAAGCTGAAGAACAGGAAACTGGAACAAAGCTGAACCTACAGTTTTGTTGACATAATCTCCTTAGCAACCACGTCAACCTGGCCAACAAATGGGAATCCAAGTGCATCTCATACATTAAACACAAAACTTTCATCTCTGAAACAGATTACAAGATACACAATGCTTTCAGTGCGAAACGAACTTTCATTCAATTGTCGCGCCACATTTTTTCAGGTTTTATCTCCGGCTTTGCTTTCAGCAACTGATAATACAAAGTTAAGGATCGTGAAATGAAGCTTTCATTGCTTGGACAGGTATTATTTCTACTGTTGGCCAAACTGACAAAAGATTGTTGGCTAACCTTGTCGCTCACTATCATGATCATTTTTTGTTGTTGTTGCCTTTTTTTAATTGTTTCATCAATTTTTCTTAAATCCCAGATTTTAATTTGAATTATGACATGTCGACCTGACAACAACCAATTAGCCACTATCGATATTCTATGCTAGGGCAGAAGTCTATCAGATTCCCGATATGATTACACCAGCTGGTTTATGTTATGGATGAGGTTAACTTTACGTCGTATTACTTAATTCTACTGTTAGAAAATGAGTCTTTTTTTTCCGGCTCAATATGTGCGAACACTTTCTTCTGTTCAACTCATTTGTGGCCCAAAATCAACGAAAGTATTCAAAATAAAGCGATCTTCAAGACCTTTTAAAACATGCCTCCCCTCCCTCCCCCCACACCTCTACGTCTTATTACGCATAATATGATATTTTGTAGAATTTTAGGTTCAGCAGTTAAAAAAAACCTTCCATAATTACATTGGAGGCTTTACTTCCTTTATATGATTTGCAACTGTGACCTTTCGTATGCAGTATCAAAAGCTTCAAGTACTTTACTGCGTTGTCTGTTAGTTACTTGTTTTATTTTTTCAGGGGCGGATGCTATCATTTTCTATAATGTGTGTTTTTCCATCGCAACTGTGTGTGTATATGTGAAAATGTCGGTGGCAGAAACGTGATTTTTGGCATGGAGGCTTATCAAAGTACTGTCCGCCTCCTCTTCCTTCACCACAGTCGACATACTTAAAGGCTTGTCATTCTTCCATTTGAGAGATCAAGTTTAGAATACCGATGACGTTCTCTGGCTTCCCTCTCTTGTTTGTCAGAAAAGATCTGTTTGTTGTGCTATTATTTTCCTGAATTCATTCTGGTGTAAATGCACTCTATTTTTGTTTTTAAAATAAATGTTTATTGATTTAAAGTCTTTGTTTTAGGAGATCGTTGCCCTCGGCATTTACATCTCACTTTTTCTTGTTGTGGTAGGGATAAGTTTTTTTTAGAATTTGACCCTGGCAGCGGCCTTGTACGGCCGAAGGTACCGGGTTCAAATCCCGGTCGGTGCAGGCATGTTGGAATTTAGGAATTTTTCGCATATTTTCCTGTCCCTGATCCTATGGTAGGTAGGATCGAGCGTCTAGTCTTCTCGGGTAAGGACGAAAATTTCGGAGGGCCCGTGTGTACGTTACGCACATTAAAGATACCTTGGCAGTTAGAAATAGAAAAGAGCAGGCCCAACAGGCCGCTACTACTACTACTATTTCCTGTTGCACCCACTGGTGCTTAGGGCAGCAACAAAGGATCTCCAGCCCTGTCTGTCCTGGGCCATCTTTGCGAGAGTTCCCCATGAGTGATTGAAGGATTTCATCTCTGCCTCGATTGTTCTCCGCCAGGTTGCCTTGGGTCTGCCTCGCTTGCGCCGTCCCTCCGGTGTCCACTGAAGTGCTGTTTTGGTTATAGAATTTGCTTCCTTTCGCAGCACGTGTCCAAGCCATCTCCATCGTCTCTTCGTGATGATGTTGGCTATTTCTTCTTGCTTGCATCGCCTTAGTAGTTCCTGATTAGAAATCTTGTTTGGCCAAAAGATGCGGAGAATCCTACGAAGACATGTGGTGTGGAAGGAAGACAACTTGGCGAGGTCACCTTCTGTCATTCGCCAACACTCTGATCCATACAGGAGTGTGGATAGGACACAGCTTTGGTACAGTCTGATCTTGGTGTTGATGCCGTATTGTGTCGATTTCCAGATGTTGCTCATACTTTGAAAGACAGCCCTTGCATTTCCCAGCCTACTTTGGATGTCCTCCTTTGTGCCACCCTCTGGTCTGATAATGCTACCAAGGTATTTAAATTTGTCCGTCGTGGTGAGGTTCTTGTCATCTACTTGCACTGGTGCTGGAGTGTCTACATTTAGGGTCATAATCTCTGTCTTCTTCTGGCTAATCCGAAGGCCTACTTTGCATCCAAAATTATGTAGTCTCTGCGTCTTATCTTGCATGTGTTGGTGACTATGTGACAATAGCGCAAGGTCATCCGCAAAGTCCAAATCCTCTAGGTTGTCGAAGAGTGTCCATCTGATGCCTCTTGGTGCATCCTCTGTAGTTTTCCGCATAATCCAGTCGATTACGAGGTTAAACAAAATTGTTGACATCACACATCCTTGCCGTACACCAGTTTTCACTTCAAAGGATGCATCACTGTTTCCGACACTGCAACTGAAGTTCTTGTAAAAAGCTTTTGATGAGTTCAACAAGCTTGCTGGGAATCCCATAGTGCCGAAGAATGCGCCATATACTCTCTCTGTGGATGCTGTCGAAGGCCTTTTCGAAGTCAACGAAGTTCACATAGAGCTGCCTTTGCCATTCTGAACACTGTTCTATGATGTTTCGGAGTGTGAAGATCTGGTCAATGCATCCTTTCCCCTTTCGGAATCCGGCCTGTTCCTTTCTCAGTGTCTTGTCCACAGCATCTGACATACGTTGCACAATGATCTTGGCAAGGATTTTGCTGGGTATAGAAAGGAGAGTGATACCACGCCAGTTGTTGCAATCGCTGAGTGCTCCTTTCTTGGGTATTTTCACTATTCTGCCTTCATTCCAGCTCTCTGGTACTGCTTCTGCTTCCCAGATAGCTGTGAACAGTGGCTGAAGGATGGTGGCTGACTGATCCGGATCTGCTTTGAACAGTTCTGCAGTCAAGTTGTCTTTTCCTGGGGCTTTGCTGTTTTTTAGGCTCTTTATTGCTGCCACTATCTCTTCTTTCTTTGGTGGATCTATGTTGATGTCAAGGTCTTCAGCAGCATCTTGTATTATTATTCTATCTTCAGGTGGTGGCCGGTTTAGTAATTCCTGAAAGTGCTCTGTCCAGCGTGTATCCTGTTCTCGTTCTGTAGTCAGTAGTTTCCCATTCTTGTCTTTGATTGGAACACTTGGTCTTCCACCGTACATGCCACAAATGCGCTTAGTGATCTTGTGGAGCTTACCCTGTTCTCCTCTTGCTGCTGCCTCCTCCGCATCTGCCGCTAGCTGTTCCATGGCTTCTCGTTTATCTTTCTTTACTAGTCTCTTCACTTTCTTATTTAACTCTGTGTAGCTATGTTGGTACCTCTCTTTCAGCCTTTCCGATTTCACTTGTAGGAGTTTCTTTTTCATGACTTTCCTCTCCTCGATCACATCCCATGTTCTTTGTTGGATCCACTCCTTGCTTTTCCCTTTCTCATTAAATCCAAGGCAGGCTACACTGCTCTCTGTGTACACTGTAGTTACTCTCTTCCACTCTGAATCGATTCCTCTTTCTTTAGGGTTGTTCTTATCAGACTCTCGTAGAGCCTGGAATCGGTTCTTGACTTGTATGTTGAAGGCATTTCTAACACTTGCATCTCTCAGTTTCTGAATATTAAGGTGTCTTTGCTTTGATGTCTTGATTCCGGTCTTGTTCAGTTTAATTTTGATAAGTGCTGCCACTAGATGGTGGTCGCTGGCTACGTCAGCTCCTCTTTTCACTTTCACATCTAGAAGGGATCGTCTCCACATACCGTTGATCATCAAATGGTCTATTTGGTTCTTGTCTCTTCCATTTGGAGAATTCCATGTGAGTTTGTGAATTTCTCTGTGTGTGAAAAGGGTCCCTCCGATGACTAAGTTGTTCAAGGCACAAAAATCCACAAGCCTTTCTCCATTGTCATTCCTTGTTCCAGTTCCATGTTTTCCCATTACTCTTTCATAATTTATATCATCTTTACCTACCTTAGCATTGAGGTCTCCCATGACAATGATGTGATCATGCCGTGGCGTCATGTCCATTTCCCCCTGGAGTTGTTCATAAAAGTCGTCTTTGTCTGTGTTGTCGTTTTCGTTGGTTGGTGCATAACATTGGATGACAGTGATGTTTGTGTGTCGTCCTTTCATCCTCATCCTCATCAGTCTGCTATTGACTGGTTTCCACTCCAACAAGCATTTGTCCAGTCCTTTCTTTAGGATGATGGCTACTCCTTCATGATGTTGGTCATCCTCTCTTCCAGAGTAGAGAACGGTTTCTCCAGTGGATGTTTTGATCCTTCCAGATCCAGTCCATCTGCTCTCACTTACACCCAGGATGTGTAGGTTGTAGCGCCTCATCTCTGATGTTACTTGTGCTAACTTACCCGATTCATACATTGTTCTAACATTCCAGTATCCAATCCTGGTCTTGGTTTTGGCGGTGTTCAGTTCCTCCTTCATCCTGCTAGCAGTTTCCTTTCGGCTTTCACTACTTGCATTCATACGAGTCACGAGGTACTCAGAAGGTCCATCACATCCAGAACGTTGGTTTTTCCACAACAGGCCGCTGCACGGGCAATATTCTAAAAAACGACCCCCTGTCACAACAAGAAAATAAAAACGAGAAAAGTGAGGTATAAATACCATTGGCAGCGAACCTCCTAAAATAAAGACCTAAACACAGAAGACTATCAGACTTCAAACTCGCCCACCATTCACTCAGGTTCATGAGCAAACATGTACACATATTCACACACTCAAACTGGTTCCTATACACGAATCCTTATGAAAGCATCACATAAACATGCACACACACATTTATATTCCACACACTCACAGTCACGGCTACACACAAAGTCACCAACACGCATATACAAAATGTATTAGAAAGGATACACACGGATAATTAACAGACACGAGCACCTGCCCAAACCAGTGAGAAAATGCGACGAAGCGTGATTAGAATAGAAAAAAAAATTAATGTCCCAGCTTAAAATCCAATTAACGCATTAAATTTGTATCGAGCTTAATTAGACCTTAAACAATATTCTGCCATTGAATCTCATTTTAGACTAACTTGAATCTTTCAAATGGATTTAATATGCTCGTAAACTATTTCGTTTCATACCAGGACGTCTGGTTTTTTCCTTTGACAAAAAACGCCGGTAAGCACAAATCCCTTGGGCTGCCATTCACTCATTTGAAAATTTCTCTCCTATTATGAAAGTTGAATAAGGCTTTTCTTCAGAGCTGTCAGTTTTCTTCCTCTAAAAAAAAACAACAAACAGCTTTCAGACCACATGCCAATGCCATCATTTGACAGCGCTTTCAATGTAGGCTAATTTAGGATTTCACGCCAACGCAATTTTCAAACAGTTCTGGCTAGCTCGATGAGAACACGGTGACCTAGTCACCTACCGCTGAGGCAGGTCACATGTCAAAGCAGGGCCGCAGCTGTGGGATTGTAAATGCCCCCCCCCCCACCCAAGCACACACCGAAAAAAGTCATCCATAATAATATAGCCCGCGGACAATTATAATATTACAGATTCCCCCCCCCCCCGCCCGGCCTTTTTGTAATATTTCAGAAAGGCCCTCTCTTTGACAGAGAGCAACTCCCCCCCCCTACACACACACACACTAGTTATTCCTGTTTTTAAAATGCCGTTAAGACATACTTAACTCTCTATGTCCTTTTTTTTCTTTCCTTTTCGGCGTGTTATTTTTTTTTTTTTCGAAATAAATAGGTTTCTTATATGAATGAGTGAGTGAATTTCCGTTTTATGAAAGTTATACAAATGGTATTTCGAAATGTTATGTATGTTAACAGTTTAAAAACAGAAATGTGGGTGTGTGTGTGTTTGGGAAGGGGTAAAATTCAGTAATATTGCAGAAGGGCCCGGGGGCCTTCCTGTAATGGGAGCCCATTAATAATGTCACACCGTCCCGGTGTCAAAATTTTAAACTCCTTCCTTTTTGCGGCAGAACGACCTAAACAAAAACGCCAGAAACGCAAATATTTTCTAGGTTTCAATCGCTGGCAATGCATCACGAGAACGGAAACAAACTAGGGCAACATAATCTAACAAGTTTCAAAAGCGATTTTATCATACACATAAAAAAAAAGATTGAGTGGTTTCAATGGAAAGCCAACAATTGCTCTTATGAGAGCCGTGATATGGGTTGAAAAGCGTTTGGGTTCCGGAAGGATATTATAAAACTGTAGGATGGAATTGTTTTAAATGGATATTTAAAAAAAAACTGGACATTCGTTGCTTTGTTTGAGCACGCCAGAACAAGGGGGTGGAAGGAGTATGGGAAGCGTGACGAAATATTATAAAAAACTGCCGAAAAACAGGTAGGGCCACAGCAAGGCTATCAGCAATGCCAAAATTTGGCAAAAAGAAAAAGTTATGTTATATGCAGCAAAGCCTCCCGTAAGAGATGATACCCAAACGATGCAATGAAACGAAAACTGCAGGAGAAGACAAAACATGGATGATATTTCGACAACAGCCTTCTTCAAGAAAAAAAATTGTAAAAACAACAACAGAAAAAAAAAAGGGGAAATCGAACAGGTAAACACAATCAAACAATAGAAGATTTGAATAGAAAAATTAATGTATAGAATCTAAACAGAATAACTATGTCTACTTAACTGGGAGTTCTTTGCTTGGACAGCAGCACAGAAGCACGTCTGCCAGTAGAGGGGGGGGGGGGGGGTTGGGTGGGTGGGGGTGTGCTGTGTTGGCACGGGCCAACGATTTTGAGGTAGTCCGGGGATAATCTTCTTGGTAGGACGGGTAGGCGGGAATTGTTTGGAAAATTATACCGATATTTTAAAGAAAGTCGGGAAGGACTCCTTAGCACAAAATATCAACATTTTTAAAGAAGATTAATACTGATGAAATATAGATAGATAAAATAAAAATATTAATTAGAACTAATAAATTACAAAAACACTTCTATTACGCAGTTTGGAATGGGGGCCTACATTTGCCATCTGGCCTGGGTCTATTACCAACTTTTGCACAGGCCTGTGTGCAGGTGAGTTTGTATGTGTATGTGAAGGGATGTGTAGCTTTTGAAAAAGAACAAGACAGAAAATTATGAAACAAAAATAACAAAGTCTTTGTCGAAATCACCACCGATGGGCCCTGCGCGCTGTATGTAGTCGATCTTGATCGGCCAACCAGTTGAGTGATGGCGTCACGCCATGGGTTTCGAGTTTGAGTTCGGGAAAAGCAAGTGGATACGATGACAGGCACACTTTGGTAGGAAAAAACAAGACGACACAGACATCACAATTCAACACATTCGTGCTCTTGCCGAAAGAGTCAAATACTTATTCAATATGTAGGCTAAGTTCTGAACATCCCAGCTAAACGCTGAGCTGTAAGAGAAGACAAAGAGATACTTACGAACTTTGCCCTTAGCGTGAAGTTTCATCTGCTTAGTCAAGTCCTGTAACGAAGCGTGGGTTTATGAGCTCGGCCACAGTCTCGCCAGAGCAATGATTAATTTGTCGACATGGTAATGCCAGCTCGTCAAAGGTCACATGGAATGCTCTGGTATGTAATTATCCTATTAATTATATCACTGCAATCCCTTTTGTTCTAGATATACATCGCCACCTTACTTCTTATCTGTTTCAACTCCACTTTTTTGCACAACTGAGAAATTCGACGTTAAACGTTTGAGGCTTTTGTATTATGACACGGAGTTAGAATAAAACGTACTTGTGAAACAGCTTGATAAGTGCCACAGGGCATTTGAGACGAGTGTCAAAACGTGCATTTGTTATACCTCTTCTACATACTAAAAGATCTCCGGTTTTTCAGAAAATGTTTGTTCTACAAAAACCAAGGTCGCGATATGCTGAGCACAGAAAACCAGATCTAGCATGCTCGTTTGAAGTTCTTGTTTGTTTATACATGATATTTTACGTCCTTTTGCCAACACTAAGACAATCAATACCAGAGACTAGGCTTGGGCCTTTGGCTGTCTTGATGCAACATACTCAGAGAGCTGGTTGAATCGCGCCAAAAAGTGGGATTTGAACCGGGAACCTGTCATAGCTGGGTCCACCGTTCTAACCAGCGCTGCACTATTAAGGGAGATAACAACCCAATTACTCGGGTGTGAATCATTTTTAAATGGCTCAAATGTGGAGACTTGAAGGCAACTCACGCATGCAGTTTATTCTCACGTTCTATTAATTGTCTCCGAGCTTCGACGGAATCTTCTTCATTTATTGACGTTTCCGCAATTCGTCTCCATCACCATTTCCGTACACATGGAAACATTCTTTCATTTACTACTTGATGTTTGTTTTTACCGTTTTCATTTTCGTTTCCGTACAGAGGAAAACTCAGCTTCAGTCTTTTTTTGTTCTCCTGTAATAGTATATGCTAAAGTCGTGCACTGACACGAGCCAAGAATAGGACCCCAGACAATGAATACCGAGGCGGACCATTTCTTCGCTCACTACATGTCCACAACTTGCGCGCGTATAAGCTCAGTGCGCGTTACTCACAGAGCTCTGTGGTACTATGTGGTACTAGTCTTTGTCGTTCAATTATGAAGGGGTGTGGTGCGAATTGTTCGTTGACATGGATGACGCGCGCAAGTCGACGGTCGGAATTTAGCGAATTGAACCACCTCGGGTATCCCGTGTCTCGGATACCACCATCTGCCTCTCACTTGCCCAGACAACATAATTATTGTTATGGAAACGCTCTCGCCGAAATCAGCAGTAATCATAAAGTAGCTCATTGACTAATCCAGCCGTAATCATGAAGTAGCTCACTGACTAATAGACAGGCCACTCACTTTCATAAATTATACTTTCTCTGGTATACAGGTCCAGACAAAAATATACTCACCATTTCAACTTAATGAGTTGTCTTGAAAACCTCTGCCAGTGTCAGTCTAATGCCTATCGATGGCCACACATTTCGCTAATCCTCGCCGTAGTCTTCGGTCATCGACAGGGGAAATGTCTTACTCGTGTCGCGTTTTATCTTAATGCTCGTATATAATAATGCGACCTAATTAGGCCTGAAGCTTATAATATAGAATCAGTACTAATCCTCTCTCAGTAACAGGTATAAGTGACTTGGACCAATTTATTAATTGGCGCTGGGAATTGAAAGTGGGTTTAATGCTGAGTTTCCATGGTCACCAGGTATAGCTAATTACATAGCGTCTTAGTTTTAGGCGCCCGGTTCAAATCACCGCTATTGCGGCATTTCCTGACGATGTGGTCGTAATTGCGGATGTTGTTATCAACTAGGTGTGTCAGTTGGCGATCTTAGTTCTTGTTTGTTCTATCTCCATTATCTGAAAAACTGGAGATTTTTTAGCATGTAGAAGAGGTATAACAGATGCACACTTTGACACTTGTCTAAAATGCTTTGTGGCATGTATCAAGTTGTTTCACAGTTCCGATTTATTCTAACTCCTTATGGTAATACTAGAGCCACACACGTTCAATCTAGAATTTGTCAGTTGTGCTACTGATGGAGTTGGAACAAACAAGAATTAAGGTGGCGAGTTGCTGTTGTTGTTGTTGTTGTTGCTGTTGTTGTTGTTGTTGCTGTCGATATTTGCGTGTCCTTATCAATGACTCAAGATGATCCAGCGTTCGTCGTCTTGGTAAGGGTGCCGACCCAGTAGATCCGACTACTCAGTTTGCTTCCAGGTGTTTTTCTTCCAGCGTTTCGTCGATAAAACATCGGAACGGATGTAAGATGGATGCCATACAGTTTGAATCCGTTTCGATGTTTTATCGAAAGTTATGTGTGGCGGGAATGGGTTCATAAGAACAATGGACGCGGAAAGGTTGCAACTAATTTTGTTGCTTTGGTTAAAGAGAAAACGATCTAAACGAAAACGTAACTGGGTGCACCCAGTATTTAAAGAAAGAGACGTTTATGGCGAGTACATGGTATCATCATCTGTTAGAACAAATTCTAATTGATAAAGAAAAATGTGTTGCTTACATTCGAATGGAGCCAGAAACATTTTTTACTCTTCTTGAAAAGATTGGGCCACACATAGAGAAGAAAACAACAAACTTTCGGAAGCCACTACCGGCTAAAGAACGGCTCATCATTACGTTAAGTGAGTTGTGTGACATATTAAGTGAAAGTGTAAAACCATACGTAAATGTGCACCTTTTCTTGAATCGTATCACCTACTGTTTTGTGATCACAACACTTTTTCTTTTAATATGCAAAAGTTCCAATATAAAGAAATCCAATTGGTTATTTTTCAAAAGCCAGACATGCACAGCCTGGTTTTCACTAATTTCAGTGCTTTGGGCCCGTCTTGCTTCAACCAAGATCTAGTCCTTGCAATCCCATGTCAAAAGTAAAATTATATTAACATTTGGGGATATTCAGAATGAATTGCAAAGTGTTTAAAATCCTTCGTGGATATGAAGTTTTTTAAAGTTATTTAGATCTATCTTTCAAGAGGCTCGAAACTGCATGCTGATATGCTTTTATCAGTCGCTTTGTAGAATCTATGTGGCAAGCAGTAAAAGAACTCGCATGCATCATGTGCAATTATTGGATGTTTTAAAGGCTGTGTCCGTATTCGTAAATGAAACAACTATACACGTAACCTAGACGGTGTGCCAGACAGTGACACTCACTGTTTGCCTGATGAGAGACGGGCCAATTTTAGTGTTGCACTAAAACCTTTCGATACAGCAAAAAGCTGGATTCACCTCCGGATCTGAAATGGTAGATGAGACGGATGCACTGGGCCGTTGATATTTAGTTTAAGAGCCGATGTAGTACGCTCCGGTAACGGATCAGGGGTCAACTGCCTGACTCGAGCTGGAAACGGATTCACTGGGCTGGCACTATAACGCCTTCTTCCATCCCCACTCCAGCGCGTTTAAAGAAAGTCACTTGCAAAATTTTGTTGCTAAATTTTTCAAATTTTTAGAAGAACTTTTAACATGAAAAATCTACTTGCAAATGTGAGACACTTTCATGATTTTTGTAGGAATTATATGGAAAACACGTCAAGTCATTGATTATAACCGTGTCTCCTTTCCCGTTAAAAGCGTAGTTAGAGTGAATCGGTACTGGGGTGATATGGAAGATAGACTCATGTACCCTTAAGTCTTTGCGTTGTGACGATTCCGTCTATCAAACTGTTGCCAAGCCGAGCCTATTACTATATTATGTTGTTGTCGTTGTGGATGTTGTAACGTTGTAACTGCTGTTGGTCTGATGATGATAACGCAGCGCAAATCGTGAATTCTTCGGCCTGTGAACATCTCAGAAAAATCTATCGTAGCTAATAATGCCTTTTCCTAATGTCTATGCACAATCATTATTTCCTCTCTCCGCTTGAAGGAAATAATTTTTTCCCTCATCATTCACACCCAAGCTACCTAATGCATTAAAATTCACCTCCATTGTGTTCACGACTTCAGATAGAAAGTCTAGTTTTTCAAAAAGCCAAATGGCCGTTATACACGGAAAATTCTAGTCTTGTAGTTATGGTAAATTATGGTCGTTTTATGCAGGTGGACGATGAAGAGGTCGTATTCTGTTAACAGCAAGAACCGGATCAACCCCACGCTGTCTGTGTTCGACACTCTCGGTTCCTAGGCCCATAATTCTTTGTCACTACAGATTCTATTTCACTGCTCTGCTCGGAAATGAGGGAAATTGGCTTGTTTTGTGATTTTGTTCCGTTTCCTTTCTCCTCCTCGAATTTCCGACTTTTTCTTAAACCTTGTTAATTAACTTATTCACCCTCTTCGCCCTGTCTGTTGTTGACTGGATCAAGTAGGTCGCACGAGGCGGATGTAACGTACTAATGTGAACAGCTGTCCATTATGTGAACAAATTGTAAAAAAAAACAACGCCAGAAATATTGGTTACTTCAACAGTTACATATCAGAACAATGCAACTTTCAAGGAATGCCTGTCGACTTCTTAATGCAATATTTCATGATCAGTTTAACAGTAACATTTATATTACTGATTGTCATATCGAAATGATTTCTACAAGGGAGTAATCATTGTGTTATTACTAACCGCCCTTACTGTTAACAAAAGGACAATAATTCACGTAAGGACATGACAGGCGGAGTTCACCAGTAAATAGTGTCATATCAATGAGATTCATGCTTGTAGAATGCAAAGTTATGGTTCACTTGACAAGAATGCGAACTTATGTATACTCGCCCAAAATGGCAGATTGCGAGCATCTCGTTGACACGCCAAATGCAGTATCCAGACTCGGAATAAAGGGTTAAAAATATGTTTCCTAAATTATAAATTGAGTCCCTTACATGTAGTGAAACAATAGCCCAGTACATTCAATACAGAAATAATATGGCTAGATTTATAAACTTTCTTAAAAATCCTTAATAAGTATTGTTAGAAATATGTTAAGTGCAAATTAATTATGATCATGATGATAAAATTATTAAAATAAATTATAATTTGCAGAGTAGGAGACATTTCCGAACATTATTCAAGACAGGGGCTGCCAGAAACAAACAAACAAACAAAACAACAACAACAAAAAAAGCCAGACATTTCCCTCTTTCGGTCTTCAAAGTCTGATGAGCTCTCCACTATCCAACAGACAAGCAGTGACACTGAATAAAGTGACGTTGTTTCTAAATGAGACTGCCTTAAGGGCCGCTTTCCATGACGCCTACTTTTAGTGTCAGTGTTTTCTTCCAGACACGCGACTCATAGTAAGTCGTATGCAATTTTCATTCCACTGGTGCGTTTTTTCTACGTGCCCCACAGAAATGCTCACAATGAAATAGTGGGATGCTTATTTTACGACTACGCAGCTCTTCCTCGCTTTGCAAGTTTTTGTTCCTTATACGTAAATGCAAAACGCGCCAGAACTACGGACAACGGAAAGGGGCCACTAGTCGTGATGAAAGAGAAACAAATTACCTCCCCCAGACAACCCCTAGTCATTTCCATCTTCGGAACCCCAAATTAATATGGCGCAATAACCAAAATACATTATTGCCTGACTTAAGACCTTGACATCCTTACAAAAAAAAAATTGTCCAGGACGTCTGCTATTCCTTTCGGATATTCTCTCTGTCTGTCAACTACATGATACTGAAAAACCGGAGAAAAAAAGAAAAGAAAACGAAAGAAAACTTATTGGCAAGAAATAACAAGAAACCTGGACAATGGACTCCTGAAAGAAAAATGAATTCTGTGTGAAGATATGTATGCGTCGGCGACAGGGTTTAGTCATTTTTTGTTGTGCTCAAAGAGAAGTTGAAATAATTGTTTGAAATAATCTAAAATAAAACGAGCAAGACCAAGACCTCCGATCTGGAATTCTCTAGCAAAGGTCTTTGGGGGATATTGAACATTTTGTGGATTTTAAGTATCAGCTGAAGAGATATCTTTTTACACTCTGAAAGTCCTGGAATAGTTTTGTTACTTTGTTTCTTGAAATAATTTATTTACCTGTATGTATATGCGTGAGTGTTTATGTGGATGTGTGAGTGTATGCATGATTGAGTATAGGTTTGAAATAAACGTTGTAAAGCGGTTAGAGCCTGTTGGTTAACGGGATCAAATGCTACATAAATGCTATCTAATCATCGAATGCCGAGTAAATGCTATATTTTACAATGAATCGAATGCTGTGTAAATGCTATGTACTACTAAGGATCGAATTCCTCTTTAATGTTACGTATTATCATTACTATTATTAATTTTAAAGAAAAATTCAAATGAAGGCTTCTCAGCTTGTCTTAGTTGGATAGTACTATGTACTGTATTCTCTTTTCTCATGCAGTGGAATCACTTCTTTCCGGAAGGGAACGGAATGAACGGGTTGACTCCGAAAAATCCCGGGTTGACCATTATGGGTATCATGTTTGATGGTGGTGTCACATTCAAGTAAAGCAAAGAGAAGTGCCAAATGTGGAAGCAACGTTACCTTGTGAACAAATCCGGGACCTTATCATAATAATTGCTTAATAACTACAATATTTTGTCACGATGTCAATTAGATACACACCATTCTTCGTTTTTTTTCACATTAGGTGATTTGGTGCAAATGTGTCCATCTTTCATTGGGCAAAGCTAGGAAACGTTTTATGCCCCCCCCCCTCCCCAAGGTCAACCCCCCCCCCCAAGGTAAAAATTAAACTAAGCAGATAATATGGAATGGCCCTCTCTCTCTCTTTGTCTGTCTGTCTGTCTGTCTGTCTGTCTGTCTGTCTGTCTGTCTGTCTCTCTCTCTCTCTCTCTCTCTCTCTCTCTCTCTCTCTCACCCCCCTCTCTGCCTCTGTGTCTCTCTCTAATAACACTAAATATGAAATCCTAAAAGACCACTTAGAAGTTTTTCAGTACCCGTTTTTTTTTTTCAGTTTTGCATATTGAGCCCATAATAAAAGTGACACTCGTAAAATTCAACACTTAAACTCTTGCAGCACCCCCGCGATTTACATTGAACATATTGCAAAATCTCTGGCATGCACGGAGAACTGATGAATTCTTGTATACCCAGAGGCCCAACGCACTGGTAACCCTATATCCTTGGTTTTGGATCAAATCGCGAACAGAATACATCTTTTTTTCTTTTCTTTTTCTCCTTATCCAAAACGACAATGTGGCCCGTGGCGTAATGCATTTAAATGATTTCGTTACGAGGGTGTAGATAATCTTACCGATTATTGTGTCAAGGTTTTCTGAAATGAATAGTTCAAGGTCATTCAGAAATAACTAGATACTTCTAAGAAGATATTGCTCAATAACTAAACCAAACACGAAAATGAAAAATTATAATACTATACAGGATGGGCCAATGGTAATTTGATCATAATATTAATATTACTTTACTAACACAATTATATTTCAACCAAATGAGGTCTACGTCAAGTAACGATTTAGTTGAAATATAATTTCTGTACACATCATGCAGTTGAACAGGCATAATTACTCCATGTGCACTTCATTCAGTTGCAATATGATTGGTCTACATTTTATTCATTTAAAATAATTATACATATAGTTGGTGTCCTTTTCATCTAGTTGAATATGTATGTATTTACTCAATGTGCATTTCATTTAGTTGAAATATAGTTGGTGTACTTGTCATTTAATTGAAATATGATTGGTATACATTTTATGACAGTTAACTCAAGATACTTTAGGTGCCTCCGAAATAGTGAGGCAGACGTGTTCTAGTCTCGCCAGTGTGCCAGGTCCTGTTTAAGTCCGTAGATCACGTCTCACATTACAACCGTGACAACGTAGACTTAAACTTAGTACGTCACCAGTCTTTGGGTTGTGAATGGTTGTCTCAAATGATTTGAGACATGGGCGTATCTCACGTTGGGAGACAGACGGTGTGACTTTGTTGGTCCTAGACCAGTAAGCACGTTCTTGAACCTACAGATTACAAGGAGAGTAGAAAGATGTGGTGGTGGATGGATGGACGGATGGATGGATGGATGGATGGATGGACGGATGGATAGATGGATAGGTAAACACACAGACAGGTGAATGGATAGATAGATAGGATGGTAGGTAGGTAGGTAGGTGGGTAGGTAGGTAGGTAGGTAGGTGGGTGGATGGATGGATGGATGGATAAACAGACAGACAGAAATACATACAGACAGACAGATGGGTAGACAAGTAGACAGATACATAGAAAGACAGACAGACAGACCGACAGACCAGATAGATTGATAGACAGATACAGTAGATAGACAGATATATAAATAGGTAGATGAACAGACAGACAGACAGATAGATAGATAGATAGATAGATAGATAGATAGATTTGTATTTTGTATTTGTATTTGTATAACTCTTTAATCCCATTTGGGAAATTTTGCCTTTGTGCCATTGCACCCCAGTTACAACTGGAGCAGGCACGTCGTCGCCACAGTGCAGCGCCGGTCGGCGTTTTTTTTTTTTTTTTTGGTGGTGGGGGGATGAGGGGGAGTGGGTGGTAGGGATGAATTTTATTTAATTTTGCCCGGGCAGATAGATAGATAGATAGATAGATAGATAGATAGATAGATAGATAGATAGATAGATAGATAGATAGATAATAAGTCATTTGGGTGCACACTATATTGACAGACGTACACCTCTATTCCCCCTCTTCTTCCCTCCGCTCGCGAGAAAACAAAAGCCAGGCAGACAGAGCAAATGAATTATTAAAATGCACTCAACGTTTGAATTTACAGTTGTGTTGTCAACTGCAGTCTTGCATGCAGTCTGGCCTTTTCAATAGAGAGAGAGGGGCTGGGGGGGGGTGAGGGAAACAAGGAAAAGAGATAGAAGGGGCGAGAGGGGAGGGAGAGAAGGGAAATTATAGGGGGGAGGGGGGAGAAGGAGAGAGAAGGGAGGGCCATATAAGAGGGAGAGAGAATTAGAGTTACTCAAGTCCCTGGTCCTATTTGGGGGTAGGATCGAGTACCTAGTCTTCTCGGATAAGGACGAAAAAATTCGGAGGGCCCGTGTGCACGTTGCGCACGTTAAAGATACCTTGGCAGTTGGAAATCGTAAAGAGCAGGCCGAAAGGCCGCTGCCCGGGCAAAATTGAAATTAATAGATTAAAATTTATCCATATCATCTTTCCCCCCCCCCCCCCCCCCCCGCCAGAACAAGAAATAATAAAACAAGTAAAGTGAGGTGTAAATGCCAAGGGCAGCGAACCTCCTAAAATAAAGACCTCAAATCGAAGTTACTCTCAATTACCAATCCATATACTGTTAAAAACCAATCCCATGGCACTTACGTATCAATTTAAATGTCATTCAATTATTTAGGAGTCGGGCTTTCTTGTTTTTGTTTTTTTGGAAAGACCGGCTCATTTTATGAAGTTGAACCTCTCTGACATAATAATGGTATGCCTATAAAACTTTTTTTTTTTCTTCTCTTCAAGTTTTCAGACGTTCTTTGATTTTGAAATCGAATTAAAAATCTGGCTGTACTTATTTCCGGATACCTCGACGTTGTTATTTGTTGCGAACGGCTATGTCGATTGTAGTGCTACGTTGTTTGCTCACAATAGCACCGAAGGATTGGCGGCGCACTGAGGCTCGGTTTTCAGGGTGAGAGGTGGGCAACGGAGTTAACGGTGGACTACGGAGTTAACGGTGGACTACGGAGTTAACGGTGGACTACGGAGTTAAAAAGGACCGTTGACAGTGGGCGAGGCCGAAAGAACTCTGTCTCACTCTTTCCCTCCTGCGCGGGACAAAACTGTTTCGAGTCAGCTGGCAGAAAGAGTGACCTGGCCCACTGTGTCAAAACAGTCGCAAAACAGACTTGACTCAGAGAGCTACGGGCGTAACGCACAACTTGACAACTTTTGAGTGCAAAGATGATATTGTAGCATATTCGTTTTGCAGGCACTGGTTATTTCTATTCAATCCATTTAGAAGAGAAAAAAAAACAACTCACATAATCGTCACTACTGTACCATAATGGCATATGTCAGACTTATGCCAAGAGGCAACTGACGATTCATTGCATTCCCGAGCAGGAAGGCTATCAGATAATAATTATTATAAAAAAAGAAGTGTACCAATATTAAAATGTAATAATCCAATCGAATCATATTGGTATAAGTCACCAAATGACAGGAAACGAAACAGATGTTTTTTTTTCTTTAATATCTCAAAAGTGTCAAAAATGACTTATGTCATTAGCCTAGAGCACGGACTATAAGCTTAGGGTTGGTTTGGGACCAGACTGATGTCAATTTTGGAAAAAAAAAAATATCAATGTGGCTTCTGGATTAGCAAATACGCCAAATAATGATTCCAATCCTAACTTGGAAAGTCCAGCAAATATCGCCATGCAAACGTGACCTAATTTGACCACATTGGCCTCAAAATTCGCCACGCAATTGCAGGTGGTCAGTGAGCGCTTCTGGAAGTTCCTCCCGTTCAGCTCCATAGTTCACTTCTCACACTAACATTGAGACAGAACAGATTTGGCTTAGTTTGCTACCAGCCTTCTTCATTCCCTCGGAGGACAAATGTTTCAAAGGAAATGTCGGTATCAGGTTTTAACTAACTCCCTGCACATCGGATGTGATTTTTTTGGAAACAGAATAAAAACAAGAAAAGCCACATTCACCTCTTCGTACTCTCCTGCTCAGCGCCGCGCTATTACCGGCTGTTGTGTTGTCAGCAACGACAGACTGCGTTAATCAACAACTTCTCACACGGAAGACATTATCCCACCCCCCTCTCCCCCCTAATCACCCCCCCCCCATCCCCGTTGTCTGATCCAGTTGGTTTAAATGACATTTTCCTCCCCCTTTCTTTTCCCTTAAATACTTGACAAACCCCCCCCCCCCCCGCCCTCCTGCCAGACAGACACAGGGAATTTATTATTTCATTTTACTCTGTCCTGTCATTCTCATTTTATTCTTCTTCCTCTTTTCACTCCTTTGTGTTCTCTGATGCAGGGCACAGTTCTCACACCACTGTCGACTCTTTAGATACTGGCCTTCACCATGCGACTCTGACGCCAGAATGTGGTACCGATACCGGTACTTGCCGACAATGCGGCGGCTTTGCAGTTTTCCTTTCGTCCCTTTAGACTGACAAGGTTCTAGCTACCTTCCGTCAACTTTTGAGAAATCGGAGATTGAAGTTTCATGTGACCATAGCTTTCAGAGCAAAGAATTTTTTTTTCTTTTTAGAAGTACTTACAAATTACACATCAAATCTCTTGATACTTTGACACACAGTGGTCAAGGCCAGTAGAAGTAGTGTGTAGTGTGCAACTCAGTTCAGCCAAAAAGTGGGGATAGAACTTTGTCATTCTAAGGGGAGGGTTTGTCATTGCCACTGCCTAAGTTTTATTGAATACGTGTAAACATTACGTGTAATAAAAAGTTTAAATAAATTTAGAGAATTATTTCTGCGTTCCCCTGATAAGGCAGTAGGTCTACCATAATTATAAGTGCCCTGCACTAGACAGGAGATAGCCAACTAAAGTTTGACCGTTTGGCTGTTCACCTTTGCATCATGCAAAGTCTCAGGATCAGTGTCGGATTCAGAGCCAGTTAGTCGACACGTGTTGAAGTAGTGACGTCACTCCTCGGGTCACTGTCGGGGTCAAAGTCGACACCGGTGTCGGAACCTTTCAGCACGGAGCCGTGACATCATTGGTGTCGGTGTCGGTGTCGACTCCAACTAGAAGTTTATGATATCGGAGCTTGGACTCGCGACACTGAAAAAGTGCCGGGGCCGCCCAGCCTTAGTAATTTTTTTTTTTTTTGACCGCCTTCATCTCAATTTTTTTTTTCACTGTACTTGTCGAGATTGTTAAGCTGGGACCACTGATACACCAGTACCCCTCCCCTCCCCCCCTTTTCCACCCGACATGTGACCCTGGCGTGATGTTCCGTAACAGAAAACATAATTCTGACTGGGACGAATCGACCTGTAATTCCTGAATCCGAGGTCTATCCAATTAGTTTGACCTCAATCCGTGTAATCCGGATTGGAAATCCGAGCAGACTGCAGATATTAAGCTAAGACTATTACAATTGTCTTCGAACCAGACTGAAGTCAGTGCAGTCCGGATTTTTGATGTAGCCAATTAAATATCTTTTTTATCTTTTACCTAATGTTTAAGTTCAATATATTATTAATTTAACTGCATTAGTGGCAGGTAATGCAGCCAGCATCTTTGCCTGTTAAAGTTTTTTTACTCGTGAATTGTAAGGCCCTTTCCAAAATTTTACTTATTTCAAATTCTTAAATTTCAATTCAATCCGCGTTTGTCGTGGGTAGATAATAAACATGTCTGTGTAAAAGAGAGAGGAAGGGTTGGGAGAGAATGTAGAGAAAGGGGAGAGTAAGAGAGAGAGAGAGTGAGAGAAAGAGAGATAGAAGGAAAGAAGGTAGGGAAAGAAAGAGTGAGAGAAAGAGAGAGAGAAAGAGAGAAAGTAGGGAAAGATATGGTGAGAAAGAGAGAGAGAGAGAGAGAGAGAGAGAGAGAGAGAGGAAAGGAGAGAAAGTAAGGAAAGAAAGAATGAGAGAAATATATATAAAGAGGGAGAAGGAGGAAAAGAGGAAAAGAAAGAGAGAAAGAAGAGAGTAGAGAGAGAGAGAGAAAGAGAGAGAGAGAGAGAGAGAGAAAGAGAGAGAGAGAGAGAGAGAGAGATAGACAGAAAGAGAGAGAGAGTTACCACAAGGAAGGATCAATGGTATTGAACCGAGAAATTGTCCACCATTAGCGTATTGGCATTTTGCTGAAATCCGAGTTGATTAAAATTTATATTTCATTTAACACCTGCGCTAAACCTACCTGGACAACCAAACGTTCATTACTACACCTTTTTCTCCCTCTGCTTTACGTGACTACATTAACCGGTCTGACGGTTCATTCTCTAATCATTTCATTCTCTGGGGAACCCGAGAAACTGGAGAACTTGTCGGGAAGGAAATTTGAAATTAAATCACATTGAAAAAAAGGTAATTACTCATGAAAAAAAGAATATTCTAAGTCAGTTAACCCCTTCAGTATCACAGACCTCCATAGCGGGTGCTGGTATTTTCCTAAATGTGCGCCGAGACCACTATAGCGGTCCTTAGGGGGTAAGTTGGATCTATGATAAAGTATTATGCGAGTACGAATGATAGCGTTATAATTTCTTTTCCATGAGTTTGGAGTGATTTTCGGGCAATATAATTTGTCACTATGTCCCAGGGCTGTGACATCGAAAGGGTTAACGAAAAAAAAAAAGACGTTTTCAGATAATTATGAAAGAATTATTTTCTGACGGGAATCCAGGGCGCGTCTTGTCTTCTCTGAAGGAGGCTGGAATCTACGACTTGATTTAAAGACTTTTATACACATTTACAAAACTTTTCAGCTCTATACAAAGCAAATTTTGAGATTTTTACCAATGTGATAAAGTTTATACGGAAGTATTTAATTGTATTTGTGAAATTTAAATTGATGAAGTTCTGAATATCAATGATTTGATTTGATGACAGGGACCAGAATTCTTGCACACCGGGCATCCTCATAATACAGGCGTCACACAGAGAAAGTTAGTTTGCCACATGTCACTCGCCACTCATTACGGGCTTGTAGCCAGTGCCAACCGGCGAGCGGACGTTCCTTTCTCTGTATGCTTGACTGCTTTCCGTTGCTGAAATGTGTTCATTGACATTAAATCGTCTAAAATGACGAATGACGTGCGGCGAACGGCGAGCAACTTTCTCTGTCTGACGCCTGTCTGAGTGCTCCTCTCCCCACTCATAGACCCATTTGAGAATTTTCCTACTTATATGGTCACAGTGGTCAGCTGGTTACATATTTGTCGGGTTCGTCCAGCCTTGTCGAACATCTGAATACGAAACATAAATAAAGTACCCACATAGACCGTGAATGGCTCAAAATGATCGTAATCGTACCGACTAGCCGTAAAACAGAAACTCAAACTCAAATTCAGATATAACTACTACTAGATACGGAGAGAAATGGTTCTACCTACGCACACATGTGTCTGTCGTAACGTGGGAGCGCTGAATGTCCTGAAACACGCAATTGTATGTCAGAACTTGTCGGGCGTGATGATTAAAGACCATACTGGTCCCGGGTGTATCAATAAAGTGCCATTTTGTATTGTACAGTTACATGGAAACCATTCAACGCTTAATGTCAATGCAGGGGAGGAAAGTCTATATTGGTGCCGAGGGGATTTAGATCTTATGCGCGTGGAAGTGCGGAATGCAACGCCTACGCTTTGTGGCTTAAAGGAAAAGAGACATTTATGTCATGAAAGCTTCGAGTTGGTTTCGGCAGTCTTTCTAATCTAGTGTGGATGCAGAGCCCAAGATTTCGTCCACTTCGAATGACAAACTCCCTCCTATCTATTTTTGAGAAATTGATGATTGTTTCATGTGCTCATAGCTCTTTAGTTTCTTCTTAGAAATATTACAAATTACTCACCAAATCCGCTCGATACTTTGACACACAATGGAGAAGGTCTCTAGAAATAGTGTGCAGTGCGTAACTCAAGATGGAGATCGAACCTTGTCATTCTAACTGGACGATTTGACTTTGGGTTTATCAGCATGTCGGCACGATAGCGGCCACTTTGCGCCATTCATTTTTCCTACATTCAGAGCTTCATCAATTAAAATTTCACAAATAAAATCAAAAAGTCCTGTGTAAATTTATTTTATCTATAAAGCTGCCAAAACGTGATTTGTATAGATCTCGTATATGGAATTTTGTAAATGCGGTGAAAATCTTTAAATGAAGTTGATCATTAAGTTGTATTTTCACGTGTCCGACAGCTGAAACGTTGAAAATAGATCAAGTAGTAAAAAGAACAAGTGTTTCCCTATGTACAGAAAGACCGTTTCCGTACACATGACAACATTCTTTCAATTTCACTACCTGAAGGGGTTTTTGACGATTCCATTGCCGTTTCCGTTTCCCTACACATGACACGCCAGCTTTACTCAACGACAAAAATATTATCATTTTACAGTCACAGACAACCATCATCACCAACGTCATCACCACCATCATTATCATCATCATTATCACCAGCATCATCGTAACCATCACATGATCATCATCGTCATCCTCACCATCATCATCATCATCATCACCATCATCATCACCACCATCATCATCATCATCATCACCATTGCCATCTTCACAAAACTCTCATGAGTTTAATTCATTTGTAAACAGATTGATTGATTTGCTACACAATGCAATAACAATGACACCTGTCATCGTAAAGTGTCCATTTATCGCCCTTTGCACTTAAGAATTTCTTATCTCCCTGTTCTCCCCCAGACGCCATTGGATCAACCGAGAGATGACACGAGGCCCTAACAAGGTCATCCTGGGTGCTGAAGACCTGGTGTTTGTGCTGAGAAAGGACATGGGGAAGGGCTCAAGGGTGAGTGACCACTGGTGATGTCCCTCGGCAAAATCTGGCTCAGGTCATTTCTAGATGGACAATAGAAGGAACGTCAGCCATTGCCGCATTCGACACCCCCCCCCCCACTCCACTAACCAGGCTTTGAAATTCTATGTCCTTTCAATTGTCTCTCACAACCTCTTTGGGCACCCCCCCAAACAACAACAACTTTTCAGGGCTAAACGCAGTCGATCTGAAGGCTAAGAAGAAAAAAGACATACACATTCTGTCTCTCTCTCTCTCTCTCTCTCTCTCTCTCTCTCTCTGTCTCTCTCTCTCTCTCTCTCTCTCTCCCTCTCTCTCTTTCTATCTCTCGCTCACACACACACACACACTCTCTTTCGCCCCCCCCCCTCTCTCTTTCTCTCACACACACTCTCCGTCTCTGACGTACCCAGACAACAGCACAAGGATTCTATAAACAATGACATTTATAACTCAAATAGACCCTCTACAAACACAATAAGACGCGTGTACACTCATACTAACAGACTTAGGTACAGACACAACTATCTTGAGGCTATGCACCTCCCAACACAAACACAGACACTCACAGATAGCTTATGATTACCAAGTAAATCAAATTGACCCGTCTCACACCAGACTGCTGTTTAATCACACAGACTTGATTAGAGGGATCAGGTGCTGATATCTGAGGCCAAAACAGATGAAAAATATTGTCTAATCCAATTCCCCCTTTCCCCCCGCTTTCCGCTCCACCCCGGGGCGCTCGTACCCGCTGCTTTCTGACATAACCCGGTTGGTGGCAGATCAAGCTTGAACTATCTTCCGTTCAACCCTCTTATATTTTTCGAACAGGATCGAGGATCCATATCGGAGTTGCTTAAACTGGTCTAACATTTGGATCAGGATCCGGACATTCAGATATTTTCAAGTGATTGTTCCAAAAATCCGGACAACTCAAAAGCAAGTCTCTACCGAGTACATGCGTATGACCAACTCTGATTTTATAAAGTACATTTTGCTCTTCATTGGTTGGACGGAGGTGAGATTATGAAACTTCCGTATCTCTGAATTTAAGGCAAGCCACAAAGCAAAATTTTCTGTAGAATTCTTGAAAATAACAATGCAGTTGTATTGATGATTATTATTGAACGACTTAAAAGATGTTTTGGTGGAAATTTTATGAGATTGGATCTGTCTATCTTTCTATCCGTCTATGTGTTTGCCTGCCTGTTCAGATATTTGTCTGTCTGTCTCTCCATAAATCTATGTGCCAGCCTTACTGTAAGCCGCTATGTTAGTGTTTTTCCTCCTCTAGTGTAAGATTGACAAAGTGACAAAGCTATGTGCATCTCTCTCTCTCTCTCTCTCTCGCCCTCTCTCTCTCTCTCTCTCTCTCTCTCTCTCTCTCTCTCTCTCTCTCTCTCACATTGTGTATTTATTTCTCTCTCTTCTACGAAGTTCTAAGAACTTTCTCTTACATGCCCATTCCTTCCGATTGTTGCTCATACGTAATTCCATCTTTTCTGCACCATCGCTCAAATCTGGAACAAGGCGTATCCCAGCGGAAAAAGGCCAAGATTAGGGTGCATTTTTTTGTGACGTTTCTTCCGTGTTGAGCTGAAATATCCTGGATCAGACTGCACAGAACTGACGCAGGCCTGATCCTGTTATGATGCACCCGGAACACTGCCACCCGGGATCAGGAAAACACGTTTTGCCCAAGGTTTCCGCCTCCAAAGATGTGCCATGACAGCGGTAGGATGTGCGGATAGAAAGACGGGGTGTCGTGAAGGGTGGTTTCAATTTTCAGGCCACGTGATTTGTCTTTATCCATTCAACCTGTCCAAGGTCTGCAGAGCACGAAATGTGTCCATGAGAAAGGAAATAGGATCGGCCCTGGGGGGTTCGGGGTTGTGGTGGTGGAGAAGGTTGGAATTTTCGGGGCTTCAGTGAAGATTTGAGAAAGTGTGTCAAGGTTAGGGTGGGGCATGGGTGAGGGAGGACAGGAAAAACAGCTTCATGGTGTCAAAGCGGGATGGGAGGTAGGATGAGGCCGCGGGTAGGTGGGGTTATTGGGGAAGGGGGGGGGGGTGGGGTTGACTTACAGTTTGAACATCCTCGACCTGAATTTCAAAAATAGTGTCAAGGTTACGATGGAAGGAAGTTTTCTCAAAGTGAATGGCTTGCAGTGCCGTTACTGAGCCGATAAGGAATGTGTGCGTGCAGAAAATCAGGGAGAATTGTAAACTTAACATGCAAGAAGGGAGCTGATTAGCAGAAGGATAAATTGTTTTAGCACTTCGGTCAGAGGAACTCGAACGTTAATGATTGAAATAAAGGTAAATTTAAGTTGAGGTCTAAGGCAATCTTAAGATCTAAGGTAACCTTAAGCTGAGTTTCCGACATAACCTTACCGTAACCTAATCATATGTAGATAGATAGATAGATAGATAGATAGATAGATAGATAAGATCTAATCTTGCGCATCCATAAGTCGAAATCTAAGATAACCATAAGAAGGGCTGAGTAACCTTAAGCAGAGATTTGAGGTGACCTTAAACTAAGCGAGGTTTAAAGTCGAAACAGACCTCTGCAAATCTGATACCATAGCTTTATGAACATCTTAAAATGTATTTTGCTTGTAGTTTATTCTTATCTTGACAGTTTGCTTTTGACAGTGGATCTGGTTCAAGTTTTAGCTTCCTTCTGATGTTCCGATTTTGATATTAAGTTGAGGTGACCTGGAACTATTTCTCTGTCATTGCTCCAGGGGTGAATAACGCTGGTCATTCACCCGTGGTCAGAATAATCTGAATGGTTTGAAAAGTGATGAATGTATCATATGGGACGCCTGCTAATGGTAATAAGGATGTTATTGTCGATATTATGAACATAAAAGTTATGATGATATTGAAATAAGGGTACAGAATTCTTTCAAAGTAACAAATAAACATGAAAACATTCAATCTATATGCCAGTCGAGGGGAAGAAAAAAGGCCACAAAAAGAGAACATCAAGAAAGATAACTCAAATAGAAAGCTAAGGGTAACAACTCAAATAACTCAACTGTAGCGAAAACCGTGTAATTAGTAATCTTTCAAGCGAAAGCTGACGCTGTCATTTGATGAAAGATGGCTTGGAAATGTTTGCAACTGCACGCAATATAAAGAATATAATACAAACCTCCCGGTATGCAAGGAATATTTTTACTTGTTTGTTTCTCTCCATAGTGGATATGGAATGAAGATCTTTGTTTCTGGGGAACTTCAAATTTCGAGATATTCAAAGAAAACGGTTTTTCTTTTCTCTCAATTGTGGACATGAACTAAAGATCTTTGTTTCTCGAGGGCCTGTGCCTAAGGCTGCTTGGCCCTCTGTTTTTAATTCTTGAGGCTGTTCTTGTGCGTGGTCCATACAAAGTGATTGCTGGTTGTTGGAAATTTCTTGTTTCAGTTTTTCTTGATTGCCGTTTGATTGATATTCCGTTTTCTCCTTCCATGGTGGACACAACATCCTGTTTGCTTTAAATAGTTCTTCTTCTTGGCAGTTTTGCAAAGTGTAAACTCGAGTCTTGGAAAGGTATCGATACATGATCCAAGTACACATGGGATTTGTTGTCACGCCAAACTGGTATCGTCTATCTTCTTGATTACAGTTTGATGTTCCATTTCATCCTTCCACAGCGGACACAACACATCCTGTTTGCTTTAAAATATTGCGTCTTCTGCCTCTTCTTCTTCATCTTCTTGGCAGTAGCGCAAAGTGCTAAACTCGAATCTTGGAAAGGTATCGATACATAATCCAAGTACACTTGGGATTCGTTGTCACGCCAAAACTGGTATCGTCTTTTCTTCTTCCACTTTTACACCAATTTGTCATGCTCAGGGGGGTGGGGGGGGTGGTGGGTGGGGGGGGGGTGGGGAGAGGATACAGGTGGAGGAATTGGGGATGGGGGTGGTAATGGAAATGGGACTTTCTGTTCAAAGCGTTTAATTTCAGTATCTTTCCGCGTAACATTTCAAGTTAAATTTACCAAAGGCTGTCCAGGAAACCAAGTATCGATTTTTAAGAATTTTAAAAAGTGTCGAGAACAAATAGAACTAACTGGCATTACAGAAAACTGGCAATATTGATCATTGATCACCCGGTACGTTTCAGCATTCATTGGCTGGTGGAACGATCTCGTGATCTGGAAATCAATTGGTATCAGAATGAATTTCCAGCTCACGTGATTTATACATGTACAAAACACCTTAAACCTTCAAGACAGATTTAAAATATTTTATAATTGCTTTAAAACCGAAACAACAGCAAGTACGGTAATAATTCAACAAGTCATGGGTGAAAAAATCGTTTTCTTTTCAAATGCCTCACATTTGGAATTCTCTGCCTCTGTCTTTGAGAGAGACTGAAAATTAAATAATTTTATGGCTTTTAAACATCAGCTGAAGAGTCATCTTTTTAAACTCTGAATGTCCATCAACCTTTTTGGTTTTTCTGAGTATGACTGTGTATTGTGTTTGTGATTTATACGATATAAATGTTGTAAATCTGCCTCTCTTCTTTGTTAATTGGTGACAGCTTGGGTGTGTGTGTGGGGGGGGGGGGTGTTGGGGTGGGTGGGGACTCGGGGATGAAGTTTGTGTATATATTAATATGTCTGTGTGTGTGTGTGTGTGGTGTATTTGCAGGGATGGTTATCCAAGGTAGTCGCTTCTGACAGGGCTTCCTTCTGTCCAATCATTCTGCTGTATTTGGTGGTCTTTGCTTCTTCCTGGCACAATATGGCCGTTATCGTGTCGAACTCAGACTCGAAACTGATGCATTTGCACAGCCCTGTAAGAGTGGACATTTACGAGGAAACGGAGGCTAAAGTGAACGAAGAAACCGTAGCATTCTAAGAAATTTTCGCCAAGCTTTCAGCCTCTGGGACCATCAAAATGACTGGAAATGAAATGCGCGCGCGCGTATGTGTGCGTGTGTGCGTGTATTTGTTTGTGTGTGTGTCTGTATTTGCACGGGTAGTTGATGGATGCTCCTGGTGGAATCTCCTCCTGTGCTATCATCCTGCGATATTCTATGACCTTGTTTCTTCCTGGCACAGTATGTCGGTTATCGTGTCGACGTGGCTTTCTCCAAACTCAGATTCAAAACTGGTCAGAGCCCAATAAGAGGAGACTTGTAGGCTACGAGAAAACTGAGGGTGAAATGACAGAAAAACCCTAGCAGACCAAAAAATACACATGAAGCGTTCAGACCAAAAAATACACATGAAGCGTTCAGTCTCTGGGCCGGACCATCAACAAGCACATACATATAAAGATGAAGAGAAAAAAAAGAGGCACACAATATCATGTAGATGTAGAAATTGATTGATGAATGAATAAATGCATGAGTGAGTAGATAAAACCTAACATCCAATAGTGAATGATCAAATTATAATAATAATAATAATAATAATAAGAGCATTTATATAGCGCCTTTCGCCGAGGCCTCAAGGCGCTTAACATTGTCCACCATACGCGCACACACACATACTAAAGAACGGTCACACACACACACAAATCATTTATCTAAATATTTTTTAAACAGGTGAGGTTTTAGTTGTTTTTTAAAACTCTCTACACTGCATGCTGATCTCAGGGAATTTGGTAGTGAGTTCCATAATGAGTAAAACCTGGGAATTTTGAGTTTGGGTTCGTCGCGTCCGCACAAATATCTGCGTATCCGGCATCCATAATTCATATTTTGCTTTATGGGCGTATCGGCGTCCGTGTGGTATCTTGCCTTTACCAAATATCGGCGTATCGGGCGTCCATGTGGTATCTCGTCTTTACCAAATATCGGCGTATCAGCGCATCGGCGTCCATTTTTTATGTGGTTTCTTGCCTTTACCAAAAAACTATCGACACACCAATGTCCATCTTTTCATGTGGTGTGGGGTCTTGCCTTTGTTTGAAGTGCTTAACAGGTTTTTGTTTTTCTTAATATCTACATTTCAGATAATGAAATCCAGAGCAACGCTTATGGACAAAGACAACGCTCCCGATTTAATCAGAGGTTCGGATCCGAATCGATCCATGGCCAGCATCAACGAGTTGAGTGATTACACGGAAACGGCCAGATATAACGTAAGTTTACATTTCTAGACCTACTCCCATTTTTGGTATTACTTTTTACAGGGTTTAGTTATATTTAAGTCACCGGTACAGGCTGATTGCAAGGGGCTCAGCCGTTTATTCTGTCGGCCTGATTTATCAAATTTTGTTTCAGATTCTTTTGATAGATTCCTATTTTTTATATTAACATTCCAAGTGGCTGTCCTGACAACGAATCAACGACCGCTGAATCAGATGTCTGAATTCC
The DNA here is from genome assembly GCA_963931925.1 of Onchidella celtica. Classification (NCBI taxonomy): domain Eukaryota; kingdom Metazoa; phylum Mollusca; class Gastropoda; order Systellommatophora; family Onchidiidae; genus Onchidella; species Onchidella celtica. The sequence goes on along the minus strand of OZ007580.1, from coordinate 21,784,204 downwards.
AACAGATTGAAGGTGTTTTATATCATTATAATTATTTTCTTTCTTTCCCAAAGTATCCCAACATAAGTATAGCATAATATACAGTTTGATGTAGTCTACTGTCTACAAATATTTCACTTCACTACACGGGCGGTTTGATTCAGAATGTGTTGCACAATGTTCCCCATAATTTTACTTCATTTTGTTTAAACAGATAAATTCGGTGCCGAGGTAGAAACCGTTGCAACTGCTCCATCTCTAAATCTCACCCCGTAATACGATACACAATGGTGAAACATGTTGAAAACAAATGGTGAAACACAAAGCTTTAATCATTATAATATGTAATCCTTATTCTCTCCCTCTCTCCTTCTCTCTTCTCTCTAGTGATTCATTATCGCATTCATCATCTGTAGAGAGAGATTATCATCGTCCTAATATAATGAATTACATAATCAAAAATGACATTCATCCATCCAACCCAATTATCATGATAGATTACTTAAAAATAAAAAAATACGATACTCCCTGTTTTATCTTGGTACCTTAGGGGATTCTAAATCATGAAATCATAACCCAAATGATATCTATTGCGTCCGATACAAAATCGTTTTTTTTTTTTTTTACCTTGACCTTTAGGGTGATCTGGTGCACGTGAAGGAGCTGGACATCAAAGGCTTCGAGATGAAGAGCAAACTAATCACGTTTATACGAATGGTAAGCAAATATTGTCTTTCTCACAAACTTATCATCATCACTACTTCTGAGCTCTTTGTGGATCTCTCATTTTTTTTTTGTCTCAAACGTGACACCCTCACGTTTGAACTCCGATAATAGCAGTCCGTTTTTTAAAAAAAATTCTTCCTTTTTAACATTTTCCTTGGCGGCTTCAGCTCTTGTTTATCTCCATTTTTCTGAAATAAAAACTGGATATCCCTCAGTATGTAGACGAGGTGCAACAGCTACGCACTTTGACATTTGTAGCACTTATCAAGCAGTTTCACAGGTCCGATTTATGTTGATTCTGCAAACGTTTAACGTAAAATTTAGCAGCTGCGGTAAGCAAAGGGTTAAACTTTTTATTTTATCTCAAACCAGGCGAGGATTTCTTCAAATTGGCATTAAAATGAACGCAATTATATTCTCTGTGATATATAGACTAATTATGAAGAATTCCATTACCTGACACACGCTTGACCTTACTTTTTGTTTATTCCATCTCCATTTTCTGAAAAACTGGAGATCTTTTGATATGTACCAGAGGTATAACAACTGTTTCACTTTGACTCTTGTTTAAAATGCGTCGTGGCACTTATCAAGCTGTTTCACTGTTCCGATTTATTCTAACTCCTTATCATTATAACAGAAGCCGCAAATGTTTAGTGTCGAATTTCTCAGTTTTCCAAAACGTGTAATTGGGACAAACGAGAACTTAGGTCGTGATTAGTAAAGCTGCCGTCCGTAATAGCTCAGTACTCAGTAGTCTCTGCCGGCATAATTAGCTATTTGCTAGTGGATTTATCGGAGTCTGGAAAAGAAACAAGAGAATGATAGACTGGTGGCAGTCAGTGGAAACCACCCTTCTCTTTGTCTGTCTGTTTCTCTTCCTTTGAAGATCTCATTAACCCTGGCTAGCTCACAAGAGTTTCTCATCTCCCTCCTCTTGTTTTTATTTAAATACACCCACACAGATTAATCATAGTACATCTGGCAAAAACTACTATCAAAAAGGGCTAGTGATACAATATTCTGGTCACTTCGTGATCAAAATCACAGCAAATACTGAAACCTTATAATTATGTAATTGCGTTATGAAAAGTTACCAGTGTGGTACGGTCATTTTTTTTTTAAAAGAAAAAAGAAATGTGGAGACGGGTTTGCAATCCAATGCCATCAGCATCACTATCTCTGTCATTTTTTAAAAAAGAAGTTCCAGCTCTTTCCATAACGGACATAATAAATTTTAAAAATATAGACAATCTGAGCTGAGTTTACAATGAAGGGTTGAGTACGTAAAGTGCACACACACACACACACACTCACATGGACGCACATACTCACACAAATAAGTATATGCGGTGTACTATGGGAAAAGGATGGTGCTTGGGGGGGGGGGGGGGGGCGTAGACTAATTACAAAGCCAAATAGAGAAAATACTGAGTTGGCGTTTACTGTTCAGCTACAGCAGTTATTCTCAACGTTGGCGGTATAGGCCCCCCCCCCTCCCCCACCACAAAATAAAGGGCGATGAGGGGGCGAAAACGATATGGGGGGGGGGGGGGTGACGATTTGTGGACAAATACAGGGAGCAACCGCAGGCTTGTTCAACAGCACGCTTAGATCGGTTTTATGGACAGAATTTGTCTTTTTTTTTTTTAGTGCTTTTGATTTGCTCTCTGTGTTATAATGAATCATCAACATGCCTATTGTCATTAAATAGGCTTTGAAAAACTTAGCATCATAATTTGTGTGTAGTCTGTTTTGCTGTGAAATGTATCTTTTAGGTTTGAGAGGGTTAGGAGAGAAGAATTAGAAAAAAAAAAAATAAGGATGGAATGGGAGGCGATGAAAGAAAAGTTGGAGCTTAAGGGGGCAATTGCCTGATGAAGGTTGAGAACCCCTGAGCTCTAGCTTTCTATGTAAACCACTATGTCCGCCTATTAACAACTTTGGGGAAACGATCCGGCGTATACAATAACGGTATACAGAAAGACTTACAAAATGTCACATTGATGTCCTACTAAACACACTGAAGTTCGTCTGGTAAGAGGCTCATACAATTCATGCAGTTCACGGCAACAGGAATGAAGACTTGGTCAAAGATCACGATACATCGTCATGTTTTACTAAAGATGGATTTCAATTTCCTTTGTAATGGAAGGAAGCCCCCCCCCCCCCCCGCCTTACCCAAAGCAGTGGTCTCATAACGGGCCGTTGGACATTGGAAATAGGATAACGTGCTTCTTGCAACGAACGTGACATCTTGATGAAAGTACCGCATCAGCACTAAGCTCTGTCGGCCCCCACGTCACTGTTACCCACGGTAATCAGCAGTTACACGTCCAGCCCCCCCCCCCCAACGTTACAACGAGAGAGAAACCTTTGCCAACCAAACGCTGAAGAAAATCAAATTTTCTGGAATCACCCAGGCTATTAATGGCTTCCCCACGCGCTGCGAAATCCCACAGACATGATTTGTGGGAGGATGGAATGTTGCAGGAGATGAAAAAAACATGTCTACAGGAGTCAATGAAATCGAAGAGCTTGTTAAAAAACCAATGTTCGTTCCATAGAAAATGAAAATGTTCAGGAATTCAGACTGGGCGTCCAGCCAGGCATTTTTTTTTTTTTTTTGGTGCTTTTCTAAACGCATTGTAGACTTGGAATTCTTATCTATGTATTCATTTCGTCACTATGCTCGATTAAAAATGTGTGTGTTAATTGCGAAAATGGTGAAGGGGACAAAACTATGATAGACTGTTTAACATAGGGTCAAAATATGGCAAAAAGAAAAAAGTTGTATGTCGCAAAGCCTAGCGTAAGAAGTAGTACACAACGGTACAATAAAACGTAAAGACTAAATGAAGACAAATTATCAAGTTTTCGATCACTTGATCTTCATTAGGAAAAAAACGTGACCGGCTGGAAAATTGTAACCAATGAAACACTTGAAGAAAGAAAAAAAAAGTAGAATGTTAAACCAATACGAGTGCTTAGGTACGAGTCCAGTCTCGGATTTTCGGAGCGCATCACGTCCGCCAATGTATGGTTTAAAGGATAACATGAGGTTCGAGCATGCAACTTGATCATTACATCGAAGCATGTACATGGAGAAATGTACATTTGTTCGTAAAACACACAAAGAGCTAAGCATAATCGATTGAGGACAGATAATCCATGGCGCTGGTGACTGAGTCAAAAATGGGAAAGTGGACACGTACTTCTAATACCACATCCTGAAATATTACAGATTCAGAGAAAAATGGGAAAAGGGGAAAACAGAAATGAAGGTAGTAACCCACTTGCCATACTACGTTGTGAAATATTACAGAAAACTGCGTAGATTCAATTTCTAGCTGACTTTTTAAGAGACTCGAGAGGGGAGGACGATGCAATGGCCTGCATTCACTGACAATGAAAGCATTAAATAAAAATGATGTGAAATGTCCCACACAGAGCATTCCAGAAAGAGCTCTTACAAAGTTCTATTGTATCGCTTTTTATTCTCCATTTCACTATGATTGAAGGGAATCAAAATCGATTTTCCCGAAAACTGTATTATGTTAGAATTTTTTTTCGAAATTGAACTGGCTCATGTTTCACTCAAAATCTAATGAGTAGATTTTTTTTTTATATACTGTAGAATGATTTTCAGTTTGCTTTTTTGCACTTTCTAAAACATAGATCTAGTACTGTAATATCGACCACTGTCCCAAGGGTATGTACAATTATAATATGAAAATGTTTAAGTCAACGCGCCGTCTCTCTATGGTGAGAGATTATGACTGCCCTATCTATATGTCTATCTGTCTATCTATCTATCTATCTATCTATCTATCTATCTATCTATCTATCTATCTATCTATCTATCTATCTATCTATCTATCTATCTATCTATCTATCTATCTCTCTATCTATCTATCTATCTATCTATCTATCTATTTATCTGCCAGTCTGTCTGTCTGTCTGTCTGCCTGCCTGACTGCCTGCCTGCCTGCCTGCCTGCCTGCCTCCCTACCTACCTATCTCTCTATCTGTCTGTCTGTCTGTCTGTCCGTCCGTCAGTCCGTCCGTCCGTCCGCCAGTCCGTCCGTCCGTCCGTCCATCCGTCCATCCGTCCGTCCGTCCGTCCGTCCGTCTGTCCGTCCGTCCGCCTGTCTATCTATCTATCTGTCGATCTGTTTGCCAGTCTTTCTGTCTGTCTATCTATCTGTCTGTCTGACTGTCTGTCTGTCTGTCTGTCTGTCAACCCATTCAGTAAAATGAAATGGAAGTAAAAAGCATGTTTAATTCTGTATATATTTTCAGTGTCGAGATCTTCGTCACGAGAACTTGAATCCCTATGTAGGTTTCCTGGCTGATCCCGTCCGTCCGTCCATCGTCATGGAGTACTGTAGTCGTGGGAGTTTGAACGACATCATCCACAACGCTGACTTCAAACTGGACTGGGATTTCAAGTTGTCTTTACTGACAGATTTGGTCAGAGTGAGTGACTTAAGACTCAATTCTCAAGGGGAAATAAAAGCTGGGAAACTGAAAAGGGAAAAAAAACCCACAACCCTACAGTCATCGAAGACCTTGAAAGAGCTTTACTGGCAAGTAATAATGCTGGAGATCAAATTAAAAAGCAGAATTTTGTTCCAAATGGATTTAAAGTTTGACTGTCAGTTTTAAGCTAGGTTTTTCATTTTTACGGAAACGGCAATCGAAACGTCAAAAAGCTGTCAAGTGGTGACAAGAATGAGTATTTTCACGTGTACGGAAACGTTAATATTTATATTTATATCGTCTTGCTTATTTTCCTAGCACAATATGACCATTATCGGGTCGACATTGTTTCTCCAAACTCAAACTTAAACTCAAACTCATTATAATTATTTCTCTTCTCTCCAGGGCATTCGCTACATGCATTCCTCACCCCTCAAGTTCCATGGTCACCTGACGTCCAAGAACTGCGTGATTGACAGCCGGTTCGTGCTCAAGATCACTGACTACGGCGTTTCTGGTATCATGGAGAGATGCAAGGCGGTCAAGGTCTTTGAGCCTCGAGGTGAGTACTCGACAGTGGCTATTACTGAGACTGGTTTTAATCAGTTAATCCTATATACCGCTTTCGGTTTCTGGTGAATTTTGTGTACTACTTTGAGAATGGCCAGGGCCGCATTAAGACCTTTAGAGGTCCTAAGCACTTACAAGATTTTTGTGTCCCCATATACTGTCTTATAAATGGATTAGACGTAAGGCAATTTTTTGATACATTTAGAAATTAAAAAAAAAAACAAGTCTTCTATGCCAGCAAATACTTTAATTTTTTTCATTTATTGCCGGGCACCTTTTTGTTGACCCTGGTTCATCTGTACCATTTGCAGTTTTGCACCATATGGTCCATGTTAAATCCGACAATGAAAATGTCCGTGATACCCACTTTTCTTTGATGCCCTAAACACATGCTTGTTTTGCTTAATGCTTAACCCAGCCTGAGAATGGCCTAGATCTGACGAATCAATAATGCCAAGGTTGGTTAAAAACATAACAACATCAAGAAGAGCAACAAAAACAAAGTCGACAACAATTACAAACATGACAACAACAACAACAAATAATGCGAACATTGGTTACAAACATGACAACAACAACAACAACAACAACAACATTATCTACAACAGCAACAGCAAAAATGACAAACATATTAGCAATAACAATGACAACTTAGACAACCACAACAACAATAACAAAGGCGACCACAAATAAAAACAACAGAAACAACTTCGAAGACGACAACAACAACAACAACAACACAAAAGCTTAAAACGACACAAGAATAGTAACAACTGTAATAACATTAATAATGATGATAGTAACAACAATAATACCAAGATGACGACGACAACAATAACAATTACAAGGACAATAACAATCGTACCAAAAGTTACAACAACGGCAACAGTAATATGATAACAATAACAATAGCAATAACGATAACGACGGCAATAAGAATAAAATAACAAAAACATTAACATTATCAATAACCACAATTATTTTACAATAGACAAGTAAGACATATTGGTTATGTATGTAGATGCTGCCAGCTCATACATGTATTTAATGCCCTATTATTCTCTATTCTGCCTCGACGAAGACTCAGCATTAACGATAACCGTGATGTGCATTATTTTATCGTTTGTGTATTGTAACGTTTGTAACAGGATCAAATTTTGTTGCATTTGTATACCATAACGTGCAGTTTAGGTGTGGTTTCCAAGTTTGATTAAATATCACACCAAGTCCCCTAGGAATGACACGGTTCTAACTCCCTTCCATCAACTTTTGAGAAATTGATCATTGAACCTTCGTGTAGTCATAACTTTTAGAGATACGACCTTTTTTTTTTTACTTTTGGGTAATATTATACAAATTACATACCGAATCCCCTCGATACTTTGACACACAATGGAGATGGCCCGTAGATGCAGCGTGTATCGTGTAATCCAGTTCAGCTCCAAAAACGGAGAGAAAACTTTGCCATTTTATGAGGACAAACCGTGGACAATATTTCTCATCCACGACATTTGAATGCAGATCATCAATGAAAAATCCATTACGTTCTTCACATCTGGGAGAGTTGTGATTGTAAACACATCATAATTTATTGTCATTGCTAGGAGCAAGACATTTTTGCATCATTAGCATCACCCAATCTCGTTTCCCTATCAATATTAAATATTGAGGCCCCTCCCTAAGGGAGGGCAAACATGGCCAGTTGCCCAAGGCCCCAGGTATATGGGGGTTAGTGGATTCAGCGCTAGATCAGGTGATTTAGGACAAGTAAAGCTTTTTGCGTTCATGTCACTTACGTGGCAACCTTAGTTATTGTTTGCTTTATGTCCACTTTCGGAAAAAACTGGAGATCTTTTAGTATGTAGAAGAGATATAACAAATGCACATTTTGACACGTGTTTGAAATGAGTTGTGGCACTTATCAAGCTGTTTCACGGTTTCGATTTATTCCAAATCCTTATCATAATACTAAAGCCACAAACGTTTCACGTCGAATTTCTTAGTTCTGCAAAAAGTGAAGGTGGAACAAACGAGAACTAACATCGTGATTTAGCCTCCCCTCTCCCTCTCCCCGTTCCTCACCTTGTGTCTGGACGACCACCTCAGGTATCAGAATGGGTGGATGCTAGGTTACGCTGACCACTTTGACCCTTTTTTATGTGTGTATTTTTCGCCTGTCAGGTTGCCATTTATGAAATGGTTTTTTTCCTCCTGCAGAGCAGAAATTGCCGGTATGATTTCAATAGGAGTTCCACACTCGGTGGTCTCGGGAGAATGGAATCTGTTGAAGCTGAAATGGAATAATTAATGATTTAATACACACACGTCGGAAACTGTCTAAAAACCTTCTTACCTGAGAGCTAAAATGTGGCCAAAACAAAAAAACAATTGTGTGTTGCGAAGCCCCGGGTTAGAAAAAGAAAAGAAAAGAAAACAAAACAAAACAACAACAACAATAACACCAACAAAAGAAAACACACAGTAAACCACACAAGAATCAGAAATGAAAGGGAAAAAGCACTAGGCTTTCAGACCTCGAAAACTTTCATCAGGTTAAAATAACTTTTTACATTTGAAATAATATTTGCCCGAAAAAACAAAACAATCTGGCTACTCCAGATTTAATTCCTTTGTTTGTCGCCCAAAGAGACTTAGTGGGAAGTTTGAATATTGCACATCAGATCAAGAAGCAGAATATTTTGTTATAAATGCTAGGGATTTTTAGATTTTGAACGTCAGTGTCAATGAATCTTGTGTGTCGGTGAACCATTGAAACTTGCATTATATAATCGATATTTTAATGATTCGTAATGTAATGGTAACTGGTAGCATTTCATTTCATTATGGGTGATAAGGTCTTTTTTCTTTTTTAGAGAGGCTGTTATTATAAGTACGTACGCCCCCCATCCGTTTTGCCCTATGGGCGCGTACGTATAGATACTGTCTCTAACCCCGTCCTTATCCTCAACCCTAAATCTTATCGAATCCCTAACCCTGCCCCCAACCTTTCCAACCCAAAAAAACAGGAGGGAAACAAAAAGAAAATCTGAAAGAATAATTAAGGCTGTTATGAAGAGGATTTCGGGATGAGCTCTCTAGTTCTGGAGTCGCAAAAGGCTTTGAAATACGTGACCCTAGCGCAGAAAACTTGGGGACGTACGCACTTGCACCAACGTTCTTTAAGAAAACGTAGAATATTTTGTCTTTCTTGGAAAATGTGGTACAATTCTCTAATGTTATGGGAATAACCCGTACATGCCAAAAAATAAAATTTTACAAAAGACTGTCTGGACTATCGACCTCGTTGGGACGATCCCCTGAATGTCTCGCGTGTGGCTGCCAGCCAACTCTCAGCCACATTTTAACAGAACGCTTGGATTTCGAGCATATATCCGAAGAAGGCATTAGGTCTGCGGATCATGAAAGAATTGTTGCTATGGCACCTGGCAAGGGTTGAATAGGAGACACATTGGTCTAAAGCAAGGGTCACCAAACGGCCCGCGACGTCAATTCATCCGGCCCGCCATGATACTTGATTTTGTTTGATTAAACCAGGGATATCTAGAGCTACGGGATGGACAATATTGCTTATGCGGCCCGCGCTTGTAAGTCTGTCAGTTATCCGGCCCTCTGTGAAAAAAGTTTGGCGACCCCTGGTCTAGAGGCAAGCTGCTTGCCTTTCATGCCGAAGGTACCGGGTTCGATTCCAGGTGGATGCAGGCCCGTGAAAAATTTTCAGGGGAAAATTCCTGTCCCAAGATTCTATGGTAGGTAGGATCGAGCACCTAGTCTTCTCGGTTAAGGACGAAAAACTCGGATGGCCCGTATGCACGCTGCACACGTTAAAGATACCTTGGCAGTTGGAAGTCGACAAGAGCAGGCCCAAGAATGTCGCTGCCAGGGCAAACTTAAAGAAAAACTAATCCCTACCAGCCCCCTTCCTCCTCCAACAACAACAACAAAAAAAAGCAACAACAACAAAAAAACGCCGACTGACACTTCACTGTGGTGACGACGTGTCTGCTCCAGTTGTAACTGGGCTGCAAGGAGACGAAGGCAAATTTCCCAACTACGAAAAAAAAAAAAAAAAGTATACAAATACAATATAAATACAAGTTAATAATAGCTTTAATACTATTTGCTTATGACACCTGACAAGGATTGGATTGCCTTAGGCACTGCACACTCCCTACAGAAGAGCGCCCCATGAATTTCAGCCTTCTCTGCTCTGCCATTTTCTCCCCAGATTTGCTATGGTCAGCCCCTGAACTTCTGCGAGATGAGATGCTCCTGCAGCGAGGGACAGAGAAGGGTGACACGTATGCCATGTCTATCATCTTTCAAGAGGTAGCGCTCCGCACTGAGCCGTATAGCACTACGGGTTTAACGCCTGAAGGTTAGTGCATGAATCTTTGTTGTTTCCACAGTCATTGTTTCAAGTTTGATAATGTCTATGTAAATGCTGATCGGCCAACTAGTTGGACGGTGACGTCACAACACTGAGTTTCTATGAGATCCAACTAGTTTGTTGGTGGACAAGGTTTCACTGAAAATCGATGTTGTGACGTCACCATTCAACTAATTGGCCGATCAAAATCGGCAAGTGTACGCCGGGCATTAACGAGGAATGCACTTGTGGATATTTCACTGAGTTTTCATTGTTACTGTTTTTGCGTCATGAAATGTCAGTCTTTGTGAGAGTTAAGAAAGACTTCATTATAGTCTGTTTCAGTGAGTTTACATTGCAGTGGCGTGCAGATATTGGGGCAGAGTGGGCGTCGGCGCCGGGGCATCCGTTTCATAGGGCATCCAATCGAAGTGTGTAGGCCCTATACTTGAGTCTTGGGGCATACAATCAAGAAGTTAGCCCCAGGCATTGTGGGGCATCATCAAACCTCTGCACGCCACTGTTTCATTACCGTTTGTTTTGAATTGTAAAATGTTAGTCATTGTTAATGTTAACTAAGACTTCATTAATCAATTTCTCATTCCCATTGCTCATGTCCCTTTTGCTGGTTTAGTGCTTTAAACATAGTACAATGCCCACACCAATGTTGAAGAAGTGTCCCCTATTTAAAGCCATGTTAGTGAAGTACAAGGAGCTGGGAACGAAATTCTTGACACCGCATGGGTAGATTATTCTTTCTTTTCCCTGCACTTCACTCCTGGAGTGACAAGCAAAAGCAAGCCTGAACAAAATGTAAGCTTAACAAAAGAGAGGGAGAAAAAGAAAGAGAGAGAGGGAGAAAGAGAGAGAGAGAGAGAAAGAGAAAGAGGGAGAGAGAAAGAGAGAGAGAGAGAGAGAAAGGAAAGAGAAAGAGGGGGAGAGAGAAAGAGAGAGAGAATGAGAAAGAGTCAGAGAGAGAGAGAGAAAGAGAGAGACAGAGAGAGGAAGAGAGAGGGAGAAGAGAGAAAAAAAACGAGAAAGAGAGAGGGAGGAGGGAGGGAGAGAGAGAGAGGGGGAGGGGAGCGAGAAAAAATCATTCCCAGTACTCAGTGGGACATGGAAAAGTAATGGAAAACAACAATAAATTGGATACAACCTGTAACTGAGTAAGCAAGTAATTAAATAACAGAACATGTCAGTAAATGCGTAACCCAGTCAACCAGAGAGAAAAATATGGCAAACATGATTAAGTAAGCGAATACCTTTTCGACAGACACATTTTGCAGTCTAAGTTTCTTAAATGAAAATGAAGGGAAAAAAAACAACCCTCTAATCTTTCCTACATATCAAATCAGCTTTCCAGAATATGCTCTCTTGGTCGCGAACATTCAAATGCTATCCAGGCTCCCACGACGTTTAAGTCTGACATTTGAACCCCAAGCACGCACATGGTAAACATTGCATTCCTCCTGGCGTCGCAAGTTTGGAGGGGAGTTTTCAAGCTATTTTCGGACGTCTTAATATTTTGATTAAATACCTTGAGGTGAAAATCTCCGGTCACCCCTTCTCCTCACCCCTCCCAGGAAAAAGAGTAAGAACATGTTGAACTTGCTGGAGGGAGAGTGAGAGAATGAATGAACGAATCAGTAAGTGACAGGAAAAGGAGGGGGAAATTGAGAGAAACAGCTATTTCAAATGGAGCATTTTTGGATGTCTTGATATTTTGTTGTTAAAAAACTGTGAGATAAAAATCTGTTCTGGTCCGCCCCCCCCCCCTTTTTTTTTTCTTCACTCCTTCCAAATGGGAGAGGGGGAGGATGTTATGTTCAACTGGCTGGTGAGTGAGTGAAAAGGAGGAAATTTCAAAAAAAAAATTTTCTTTCTACCATTTTCTGTTCTATCCTCTTGTGCCGTTAGATGACGAGGGGAGACACAGCTTTCTGACATGGGCCTGGCGGGTAGCATCTGCCATGGTTAGGTTGATTCTTTCAGTTGATTCTTGGATACCTTCTATCCATTTTTTCCTGGGACCCCCCACCCCCACCCCCAACCCCCCACCCCCACCCCCACCCCCACCCCCCTCCCTTGCTTTGGATCCATCCTCGTTGTCCTTTTGGTTTTCCGGGTCCAGGTTGTTTTTCTGTTTGATCTTTTCGTTGATTTTCCCTCTCTTTCTCTTTTTAGCATTCTGATAACCCACTACAGGCTTGGTATACCTGTCGAAGCTTCACCGATAGTCGTCGAGATACAAAAGTTCAAAGTTCTGATAGTGATCGTCATATTATGTAACATTAAGATATAATGATACACAGAACTGCCTTTTTTTGTTTTAGCACGCTTTTTGTTCAGAGCCTTGACATTTAAACTGGATAGGAACTATGGTGGTGGAATAATTCGACTGAAAAAACAAGGGATGATACCTTTCTCCAAAAAGGTCGACAACCGCGTCCCAGTAACCTGAAACTGAGATCTGGTGTGTGTTCAGATTAAATCACTCACATGCTCAGTCAAGCGCGACCCCCAGCACTTGCAGTCAGCAAAAGGGTAGCAAACAAGTAAAGGCTGTTTTCGCTGGTGTGCGATTGATCCCTCACTGCAGCCATGATGATCTCCCCGGCGGGAGATTTCACGCTTGTTAAAGGGCGATAACGAGATAAAACAAAATCTTACACGGGTGAAATAAAATGGGTCATGACAATTCTGATGTGTTTTCGCCTCTGTCGCATACCCAGGTCAAAGCAGAACAGCTATCAAAACTATTTCATACACATAGCACCCCCTTAGAAGGACAAGGCTCTGATTCCCTTCAATCGACTTTTGAGAAATTGATGATTGAAATTTCATGTGCTCATAACTTTTACAGATACGTCTTTTTTGCTATTTAGAAATACTTAAAAATTACACACCGAATTCGTTTGATACTTTGACACACAATGGAGAAGGCCTGTAGACATAGCGTGTTGTGTGTAAGTCAGTAAGCAATGTTCCCTCTCAACAGCACGGGTGCTCGGCCGCGCAATCGCTGTACTGGTGCCGCGCACATTAAATGTTGCACAAAAGTTTGAATGTTAGTGCTGGACCAGGTTCCGACACCAATGTCCACTCCTTAGATACTGACCTTCACCTTGCGACTCGGATACCAGAACCTCATACCGTTACCGTTAGTAGTGCCGACACTGCAGAAATTAGTATAGTTTTTCCTTCTTATTACCACTGCATAATTAATTTATATTTACATTGAAAAGATTTAGATATTTAGAGAATTATTTCTGCGCCCCCCTCCGACATTGCAAACCGCACCAGTATTCTGCAGTAGACAGGAGACAGTCAACTAAAGCTTGATTGTTCACCTTGGCATCGTGCAAATTCTCAGGGTTAGTGCGTGACGTCACTCCTCAGGTCAGTGTCGGGGTCAGAGTTGACGCCAGTGTCGGAGCCTTTCAGCAAGGACCCGTGTCGTCATTGGATTCGGAGTCGGTGTGTGGACTCCAACGAGAAGTTATGGTGTCGGAGCCCGGAGTCGCGACACTGCAAAAGTACCGGTGCCGCCCAACCCTACTGAATGTCGGGCACTAACTTTGAACTTAAAATATTTTTGCTCTGAGCATCGAAATTTCCGCCCAGTGGTTTGGACAAATTAGAGAGAACATTGGCTGTAACCAAGGAAATGTCCGCAAAACATCAGTACAATGGTCCACCGCCCCTCCCACGTGTTAATTTGTTTGCCGAAAAACGCTTGCGTTTAGACACTGCTGGGTATCTTAGTACGGTATTAATCTATTTATAGGCAGAAAAGAACTAATTAACAAACGATTAAGGGCAACAACCAAGGTTAATGAGTGGCACCCAATTTGGTTGAGGATACTTAGGTAATTGTCATAATAAAGTATTAACCGGTACTAAATACCACGCGTTTCCACTATAAACATCGATCCACTTTATAATCGATGAACGGAATCGTAATTGTGTGAGCATTCATTGTTTTTCTATTACGTAAATAATGAATTTAATACTACCCATATCACTAAACGTACTTCAGGTAAATCTAAGACCACGGATTTGACAAAGACAACATCAAAAAACAAAACAACCAAATCAGCAATTTTTTTTATTGGTTCGCATTGCAACCAACATTCACCAACGTAATTATATTCTCCCACTGTTTATATTTCATGTGCATTTTATTTTTACCAGTATGTCTTACGTGGTTCGCATGAAATGTCCAGGAATCTGTATTCAAATAATAGATTTGCTGCAGTCACGGGCTTTTGTGATGACAATGTCTTGTTTTCCATTCAAAATTTTCAAATTCAACCAGGCAACTCTCGTTTGCAATGATGATAATGCGAACAACATATATATATATATATATCGATAAGACTGAATATAATTTTTTAAACCAAAATTGGTTTCAAGCTAGTTGGCCAGATATTTTCATCGATGGTGCTGAATTTATGCAATATTAGCCAAGACAAAATGTAGCAGAAAGGAAACTTGCTGCGACCCACAGATTTTCAATGTTTTAAAAATATTTTGCAGTGTTAGCCATTAGCCTATGAACAGAAGAGGCCTTTGGTCAATCAGAATTGCCGTACCGCCTATAGGTGCACTGGAAGCGTGTTTGCCGATTGCAGTGCAGACCAGCAAATTCAGGAGCGGGCCAGCAACACACCCACATCTCAGAGATTTTCGGTGACGTTCAGAGTCATTTTAGGGTTAGGGTTAGGGTGCACAGTCCAGAGGTTGCAGCACCCATGGCAGTGTTCGACAGGACGAGAAATCCCTTAACCGATGACCTGTGTTTGGGGGTCTGTTGCTGCCCCGGTCCTGAATTTGCTGGTCTGCACTGCAATCGGCAAACACGCGTCCGGTAACACGAATTACGGCTGCTTCAATGACGTACGGTATAATTATATAATAGACGGCCAGAGCATTGGAAATATATCTGCGCCGTTCGATGCCCATTAGTATAATATGGTACCTTTTGTGTCAAATCTATAGAATTCCTTGAAAAGAAGATGGAGCGAAGGCAAACTTACCTATACCATTTCTTTAGTAACCATTTAACGTCTTTAACAATAACTCATTGCATCTTTTCACCCTTTATTTGGGACAGTGGCAACTCATTGATCGTTTAAGTGTGGACAGAGTGATTTACCATTTTCCCTCGCCTGCGACAGCCACCAGCGGACACTCAAAGGATGCTGTCTTATTTGTATGTATCTTGACAGGATGAAAAACCGATTCTCTGTGAACTAATAAGGAACAAAAACACGCTTGGTACTTCGTAGTTCAATTGGTACTCTTCCTACTGAATAGATCTATGACGTGTTTGCATACTGAAAATATTCTCTCTAGTCTATTTGCATACAACAAAATGAGCGATTAATACTCATAGGAGGCACGCGATTAGTACCCATAGGCGGCACGTGACTCCCTGGTGAGGAATTCCAAATCTAAGATGAATTATTTTAGCCACGGCAGGAATTGGGGAGGAATTCCCCAGTCAGAGGGGGAACTCCAACTGGGAAAGAATGTGCTCTGTACACTGTGTCTTTTTGCTCGTATTAGGCCTTGTCCGTCCACTGCAGGATGTAGCCCTTCACCTATGACCTCCATTCTTTTCTGTGTTCCGTCCATCGTGCTCATTATACCTGTCCACCTGTCTGTACAATATCATCTCTCCATCGTCTCTTTGGGCGTCCCCTTGTTATCTTTCATTTTCTAGACCTCCATGCATTGCAACACAGTGTCCATTCTGTTATCTTTCACTCTTCTAATATTATGGCCAGTCCATTTCCTGTTTTGTCACAGTACATATTTCCCAATGACTGCAACCAGGGTTTGTTTCCGAATATTAATGTGAGATATTTTGTAGTCAAGTGTGTATATAATGTCAAATGTGATACCAGTGTATACATCTATGGAGGCGATCTGGAATTAACAATCCACAGTAAAAAAAAAACAAACGGATAAAAGTGTGATTACAATTATCATGGTAGAAAAGTGATTAGATGAGAATTCCAAATGGGAGGCGAACTGAGGATACCTGGGATCGCAAAAGGAGGAATTCAATGTGGCCTGGCACTCTTGAGATCATTGTTCAAAGGTTTGCACTTGGTTAATTAAGAGATAGACAGACAGTAGAGAATCAAGCACATGAACTCGGATAAAATGGCCAGTTATTGATAAATAATTATCTACGGTATATAGCAATGCCGCCGTGCGTCTCTCGGTTTTCTGCCAGTTCGTGCTTATAATTATGTCCAAATTTACACTCATTTCTTTGGTGGCATGTTGGCTATCTATCTATCTATCTATCTATCTATCTATCTATCTATCTATCTATCTATCTATCTAAGTCTGTCTGTCTGTCTTTCTGTCTGTCTGTCTGTCTGTCTGTCCGCCTGGCTGTCTGTCTATCTATCCATCCATCTATCTATCTGTCTGTCAGTCTGTTTGTCTACTTGTCTGTCTGTCTATTTGTCTATGTGACATGGAGCTCCCCAGATTTAATGAATGTCTGTCCGTTCTCTAGTGACGGACTAGATCTCCCAGAGCTTAATCCAGTATGCTACATCTGCTAAGGCTAGCCGAGTCGAGGTCAGCGTGTACTCCTGCGACACTTAAGCCAGGGCACAAGCTCAGATCACAGACTTAACGGCAATGTCGTTCGGGGAGAGGGGACCGGAAAAGCTGGAAACTGTACTGTAATTGGTTCTCCCTAGGAAGAAAGTGACGATCCAGAGACTGGCCTAAGGCGCGCAGATCCAAAGCAGAATGGACACTTTTGTACCAGGAGTCATAGCCAGTGTTTCCATGGTGTTCTCGTTCACCACATTTCCTCCCCAAATGCGATGAATTGTCCAATATACTTTGAACGTAATCCATGAACTATTGTAATTTTCAAACACGATACATTGTACATGTAATATCACTTCGCATGGGAATTTCCCAATAGTTCATCCAGAGGCGATCTAATCTAATCAAATCAATGACTGATAATCAGTAAATAATGTGTAGGCTTCAGGCGAGAATTAGCCAAGAGATACAATTATGAAATACATGAAAACTATTTCATGAAGCGACCGAAAGCTTGAGAAAAAAAAAAAAAAAATTATAATACTTTTTTTTCTTAAGACCTTTAGAGACCGTAAAGACTAAAATATCTTGGTTCCCCCCCCCCCCGCCCTAAACTGCATTAGATACAGGTCAATTTTTGATACATTAAAAACAAAAAAGCCAGTCGTATGCACCAGCAAATACTTTATTGTGGGGGGCCATTTTTGATTTTTGTGGACCCTGCCTCAGCTGCACCTTTTGCACCATGTGGTCCATGGCAAATCCAGCAATGAAAATTTTCTGTGGTGCCCCCTTTCTCTTGATGCCCTAAGTACGTGCGTATTTGCTTAATGGTTAATCCAACCTCAAGCTTTCCAACCCTGCGCTCATATGTCAGGCCAGAGTTTTCTGCTATTGTATGACAGTACACAATACAGCCTGCTACTGTCACCCCCACTGTCTTGTGGGTCATCTCGGGAGAGAGGAAGACTAGGGGAAGGTAACCCTGAATACAAATACCACACTGCCTTGTGTGTTGCTATGATAGCAAAGGCTATGGGAGTAAACCCAGACAGAAAATCTGGAGTGGAGACCCGAAGGTGGTTGTCAGGGAGAACTGCATCAAACTGGCTTCCAGCATCTCCTGCAGCCGGACTAGTTCCAAATGTATTGACCTGGTCTCTCCCTTGGGTTTAACTAGAATGGCAGAGAGAGGGGTGGTGCCTCTGGGCAAAGCACCATCTCTTAAAAATAGCCCAGGCAAGGCAGCAAAACGAGGAGGCGTTTGCTCGGGCTTGGCAAGCGTCTGTCTCTCCTCTATAAGCCCACCCATTTCCGATTTGGAGAGGACACTCCAGCCATCCGTTACGGATGGGCACAACACGGGAGGTGGCAGTTACCGGTGATAAGCTCAATCCATTTGGCGTACGGATGAGCGCCAGGGGTCCCCTCTGTCGGTGGGAGCGGCTTTTCAGCTGCATTGATCAACTACCGCCCGCCGTAACCTGGGCAGCCCCCAGGCAGTTGGGTGTTGTTCCGCCACGTCAGCCTGCTTCATAAGGTGGTTGGAGCTAGACCAAAAGTCAAAAAGCTGACGTAAAGTGTGCACCTGGCAAAAACAGAAAAATACTAAAACTTGGTACCTGGAACGTCAGAACAATGCGCCCAGGCTTGCAACAGCAAGATCTCACTGATATTGACTCCATCAGGAAATCCCAAATTATTGATCGAGAACTTCAGCTACTAAACATCGACATCGCTGCCCTTCAAGAAACTCGACTTCCCGACTCCGGGTCAGTCAAAGAAGAAAACTACACCTTCTTCTGGCAGGGCCTTAGCAGCGAACAGCCGAGAATCCATGGCGTGGGCTTCGCCGTAAAAAACTCCCTTATCAATTCGATCGCAACTCCAATTGGAGTGTCAGAACGCATCATGACACTCAGACTGAACACCCGGTCTGGTTTTACCAACATTATCTGTGTCTATGCCCCAACACTTACCTCCTCTGACGAAACCAAAGACATTTTCTACGAGGCATTGCAGAGGACTCTCCACAACATCCCTCTCACCGAAGGCCTGCTAATTCTGGGTGACTTTAACGCTCGAGTGGGAGCAGATCACTCCGCATGGCCAAAGTGCATTGGGCACTTCGGCATTGGCAACATCAACGCCTTCTGGAGCTATGCTCCGTAAACTCATTATGTGTTACAAACACGTACTTTGACCTTAAGAGATGCCAAAGAACATCATGGCGCCATCCCAGCTCTGGCCATTGGCATCAATTAGATCTTATTCTCTCAAGGAGGAAGAGTTTGGGCTGTATAAAAATAACTCGTTCCCTCCACAGTGCTGACTGTGACACCGACCATGCACTGGTAGTCAGCAAAATCAAAATTTCGGCCAAGAAAATATACAGATCAAAAGCCCCCTTCAATCCCTAAGATCAATGTAACAGCAATCAGAGATGAATCAAATAGAAAGTCATTTGAAAAGTTATTTGCTGAAAGCATGGATAATGTCACCCAATGTGACTCGGTAGATGAAACATGGAACACTCTCAGTTCAAAAATTCATGAGTGTGCCATCAAGTCTTTTGGACAGCATAAAGTTTCAAACAACGACTGGGTAGCCCAGAACAGCGAAATTCTCCTACCTCTCATTGAGCAAAAGAAATCTGCTTTCAATGAGTATAACAAAAATTGCAATCAGAGCACAAAAACTTGTTTGAAAAATGCAAAAGCTAAACTTCAGCTGGAGGTAAGACGTTGCGCCAACAAATACTGGACAGACTTGTGTAACAGCATACAAGAGGCAAATGAAAAGGGAGATATGAAAACCGCCTTTGGTCAGATGAAAGTAGCTCTTGGGCCAATCATCACCAAAAGCGCCCCACTTAAGTCTGTAAATGGTGAACCCATCACAGATAAAAATGAACAGCTGAATAGGTGGGTAGAGCATTACTCTCTGTTGTATTCAACTGAGAAAAATATTCCACCAGATTTTGAGGAACACCTCCAAAAACTGCCAATAATGGCCGAACTTGACGCTGAACCTTCCTTAGTCGAGCTTTCCAATGCAATCGACCACCTGTCTGCTGGAAAAGCCACAGGAAGTGACAACATTCCTGCAGAGGTATTAAAAGACCTAAAAGGCCCACTATTACCACACCTGCATAATCTGTTACTGCAGTGTTGGAAAGAAGGCCTGATACCACATGATATGAGAGACGCCAAAATTGTCACACTTTACAAGAACAAAGGAGACAAAGGCGACTGCAACAACTATCGAGGCATATCCCTCCTCAGCATTACTGGAAAGGCTTTTGCTCGCGTCATCCTCTGCCGCCTTCAACAACTGGCGGAAAAAGTCTTACCAGAAACACAATGTGGCTTTCGAAGCAAACGATCAACTATTGACATGACATTTGCACTTCGGCAAATCCAAGAAAAATGTAAAGAACAAAACAGGCCGCTTATAACATGCTTTGTGGACCTAACAAAGGCTTTCGACACCGTAAGCCGATCTGGCCTGTATGCAGTCCTTAAATCCATAGGCTGTCCACCAACATTGCTAAAACTTATTGCATCCTTCCACACTGACATGAGGGCATGTGTCAACTTTGAAGGCTGCACATCCAATTCATTTGCTGTAAACAGCGGTGTGAAGCAGGGATGTGTTCTTGCTCCTACCTTATTTGGTATATATTTTGTAGCCCTACTCAAGAATGCCTTTGGTCAATGTTCAGGTGGAGTACTTATTAACACCAGAGTGGACGGCTCCATTTTTAATGTTGCCAGACTAAAAGCAAAATCTCGTACAGAGCATATTATGTTACAAGAGCTCCTCTTCGCAGATGATGCTGCAATCGTGGCCCACGATGAAACCACGCTCCAGGCTCTCATCAATAGCCTTGCCAAAGCCTGTGACAAATTCATGCTAAGGATCAGTGTCTCAAAAACTGTAGTTTTGACACAAGGCTTGAGAAACCCCAACCCAATCATGCTGAATGGCTCTCCTCTGGAGCAAGTGGGAAAATTCTGCTACCTAGGCTCAACCATCAGTGGTAGCACAGACATAACAACTGAAATAAATGCCAGAATAGGAAAGGCGGCCACAGCTTTTGGCAAACTCTCAAAAAGGGTGTGGAACAATAGCAAGCTGACCATCAAAACAAAGGTACTCGTGTACCAAACTTGCGTCCTAAGCACCCTGCTGTATGGCTCAGAGACATGGACCACCTACTCCAAACCTGAAAGATCCCTCAACTCCTTCCACCTGCGCTGCCTACGCAAAATTCTCAAGATCAAGTGGCAAGACAGGATCTCAAATATCGAAGTTCTGAGCCGAGCCAACATTCCATCAACTCAGGCTCTCCTAGGCAAAAAAAGACTGCGGTGGCTTGGACATCTCCACCGTATGGAAAATGATCGCATCCCCAGACAAATTCTCTACGGGGAACTTGCTACTGGCAACCGACCCAGAGGTAGGCCACATCTGCGATTCAAAGACACTTGCAAGGTCACGATGAAAGCATTCTACATCGACCCCAATGAATGGGAGAACCTTGCAAATGATCGAAGCAGATGGAGACAAAAATTGCGCAGTGGCACGCTCGCAATAGACTTCAAGGCAAAAGAAACATACCTGACAAAACGACAGAGGCGGAATGAAAACACTCGCCAAAGTGAACCCAAAAGACTGACCTGCAATCACTGCCATCGCACTCTCGGGTCAAACATTGGTAGAATAAGCCACGAGAGAAGCTGTCAGTCAAAGTGAAAGTGAATATTCTAGCTGCTAAGACCGTCTGTAAAGACGCTAAAGGCCATATAATCCAACCCTGCGCTCTGCATTCCTCTCCTTCTTTGTCGGAGATATCTTTTCTTCACATGTTGCGAACATTTTGGTCAAATTAATTTTTATGTCTTTACAAACGTCCACTGTGCCCATGAATTGAAGAATAGTCTAATCCCTCTTTAAGTGCTTTTGAGAAAGGAGTTCAAAATCCATTGTTTTATCTCTCTACGCATAAATGATAGGCTAGAAGAAAAGACGCGAAGTATTCAAACAGTCTTCTCTGTGGGGAGTTGGAACTTACTCTATTGAAGGACTGGAAGGTTAATAGTTATCTCAATTTCTATCAAAAGTGGAGCAACAGGGGATATCTTACTAAGCCTGGAATGTCACAGCCAGTTGCTGTCAGCAAAATGTACACCCAAGAAACAGTGGCTTGGTACAGGGCTTAGTATAATAGGGTCTTCCCGGATTTAATAAGGAAATGATATAGGAAATTGTGGCGTGCACTTCTTGTCTGTCAGCAGCTGGTTGTGTCATTCCAGGCTTATTATGATACACTCCTTAAACAACTTATTTTATCGAATGGCACTAATGGACAGGGTTTCATATACAACCAGGAGAAATGTTTAATATTGGAGATTTAGCTTTCTCCAGAATCATCTTCCAGATTACATTTTCTTATTAAAGCGTTATCATTCTCAATTTTGCATTGAACAAACTCCTAGCCCATACTGTTGGATAATTTGATCAGCAAATACAGACAGCGGAATTCCTGTCATTACTATAATGGCACAGAATATATTGTGTGTACATCTCCGTATCCCGGATTTAAACTTAAATAGCTGTAACATGTATTAGTTCAAATCGGTTGAACTCATCCAAGTGGAGAATGCCGGAATATACAAAAAACGTGATTGAAGAAAAGTAAAACGTTGGCTCCTTGCTGAAACCGGCTATCTGACATTTTTTTCGAAATACTTTTTTTTGGATGATTTTGTGGACCTTACTGAGTTACATCTTCAGTTAAAGCGTCACACTTAAAAGCGGCCAATGGCCAGGAGTTCTTGAATCAATCAGCTACTCTCAGAAGTTTTTACTCTCCACAACAGTGAGAAAAAGATAACAAAAACGGAAAAAAGTTAAATGAAATCCCAACCTCTTTCTCCTCCCTCTCCCTCCCCATCTCCTCCTTCTTTGTCCAAGACGTCTAGTCCACAGCATCCGCTCCGCTGTTTCTTACGGAAAATGACGAGTGAAAAACTCTCTTTGCCTCTATAAACAGTGAGGAGCGGAGCGGAACGGATGCTGTGGACTGGTATACGGAGGCAACGAGTGTTGTACTTTTTCATACGTCATTTTCCGTTTTAAAAAAAAGGGGGGGGGGGGGTGGGCAGAATTCTGTGGACAAGGCCAATAAATGAAACAAACAGTCCTACGTGCATACATTCATCCGGTTCTGTACGGCAAACTATCAGCTGGACAAACAAACAAACAAACAAACTGAAAAATAAACAAACAAACACAGTAGTCAATAATTTAGAAACTGTCTACAAACAGTGCAAAGTTTCACTTTACAGCGAGTATTTTTCTTCCTTTCTTCGTCTTATTGTCTTTGAAAGTTTCAGACGTTTTGTCTCTCTCTCTCTCTCTTTCTGTCTTTCTTTCTTCCTTTCTGTCTAATTCTCTATCTTTCTCTCTCCCTCTCTCAATCTTTCCCTTTCTGACTCTCTCTTTCTCTCTCTCTCTCTCTCTCTCTCTCTCTCTGTCTCTCGCCCTCGCTTTTCTCTTTCTCTCTCTCTTTCTTTCTCTCCAACTTTTTCTTTCTCCCACTCTCTACTTCTCTCCTCTTTCTTTCTTGCTCTCTACCTCTCGCTCTCCGTCTCTTCTTTCTCCCCGCCTGTCTCTCTTTCTCCCCCCCCCCTCTCTCCCTCCGCCCTCCTCTCTTTCTCTTTTAACGATGAGTGAAGTGGTAAATGAAAGGGGAGTCCAGCTGGGAATCCGTGCGAATTTCCTGACAGACACGAAAGCGAAAATTGATCGCCAGGATTTGTTTTCTATTTTTAGTGGGAGTTTCGTATCCAAAACTGGCAGCACTGAATTAGAGGGAAGTTCGGCCATGAAACTCCACTGTGACTTGCATGAAACTAGCATCGGTATCTCAAGCATGACTTCACCCCAGCCAGAAAACAGACATGTACAGACAGAAGATTTAATCCGGGGACAAAATCAATCAGTTTAAAATTCCAAAGATGTCTGTTAAGACCATGAGTGAAAGATCTTTTCCTTTTCAAGGGTCTCAAATTTGGAATTCTCTGCCTGTCTTTGAGAGAGACTGAACATTGTATGAGTTTTATACATCGGCTGAAGAGTCATCTTTTAACGCTGTTAACGCCCATCTAGTTTTGTTTTGTTTTTTCTCCTGAGTATGCCTGTTATTGTGTGTGTGATTTATAGAATATTTAATGTTGTAAAGCGCTTAGAGTCGCTTGGTTGTTAACGGGAAGAAACGCTGTATAAATGCTGCATATTATTATTATTATTAATCATGTAAGCATTTGAAACTCCGTAATTAGGTGACCAAAAACTATGAAACTTTGGGTACTATCCTAAAGCCGCAAACGCTTGACGTCGAGTTTCTCAGTTGTGCAGAAAGTGGAGTTGGAACAAACAACCCCTATGTTCGCAGTTTGCACAAGCATTCAATGAAAACATGCTTCGTTACAGGAAAAAAATAATTATTGCACACACTGATTACCAAAAAAAAAAATAAAATCAGAGGCAGCATTGCCGATTTGTATTCGTTCGATCAACTCGCCGGCTAATGTTCGTACCGAATGTGTTACTTCGTTGAAGATTCAGGAATTATCCGAGTAGACGTAGCGAGTTGGTTTTCATCCGCAAACAGACGCAACTCGTCAATGTGAGACGGACCCTGTGTCAATATATTTACCCACGTCAAAGCTGGGAATGTCTGGCTTCCGTTGCCCGGATCTGACCAATCAAAAACCGCCGTCCGGCTGGCCCGGGGTGTCCACTAGGTTAACCTACTTATGGAAATGAGCAGTAAACTAACTGGGGATTATGCATATGGCGTGCGTGGTACATGGGAGAGAGTGCGAAATAGTTGTAATGTCTGGCGAGTTCGGAATTCAGACGTGAGGAGTGTAAGATTTGTGTCGTGGAAAATATCTTCCAGCTTAGACATTGACAATCCTTGGCTGGAATTTAAAATTTCAAAAATTAGGGGCTATCCAAATGGTACATATGCACGGGGGCCATACGTAAATATGGTGCTTACTTACGGGGGACACCGTGGTCTCCAGTGGAACAAATTCCTGTCCCTGATCCTATGGTAGGTAGGATCGAGCACCTAGTCTTCTCGGATAAGGACGAAAAACTCGGAGGGCCCATGTGCACATTGCGCACGTTAAAGATACTGTGTTAGTTAAAAGTGGAGAAGAGCAGGCCGAACAAGGCCGTCGCCCGGGCAAAATTCTGAAAAGCTAATCCTCCCTACCACAAAAACAAGAACAAGAAAAGTAAAAATCAAGGAAAATTGAGCTGTAAATGCCAGGAGCAGCGAACCTCTTACAATAAAGACCCAAACAACAACAAATGGAACGTGCGCCCGGAGTTGGTGGGAGGGAATTCACGCACCGAATGAAAGGCGCGCCTGGGGGGGGGGGGGGGGGGGGAGGTTCTGGGAAGAGTCTGTTTGAATGTTGATAATGGTAATGAATTAAAAAGTTAAAAGCTTATTACATTTGTAATATTTTTTTTTCTCCAAATTAACCTGTTGGATTATAATTAAAATAATAATATTCCTAAAGTAACATGTCTAATTCAGTGGTTTTCAACCTTTTCAGGCAATGGTATCCTGTGTCTCAGGTTTAAATCAGCCGACAGCGGCGACCTACATATAACAGGAAGTGTTTACATCATGGGTCATGTGCTTCTGAAATAGAGAATCGGGGTTGGGCAGTCAACGACACAAAGCAAACTTACAAAAAAAATTTAAAAAATCCAAACTTCGGTGCACCCTCCACGATAATTATTTGAAACCAACATGCAAACTTTGTTTACTGCAGGTGGCCTGATTAAAAAAAAGGCTATTGCGTTGGAAGATGGAGAATTTGTGAATTATATAATTAACAGCAATCATGATATGCTCACTGCGTTCCGACTCCGTGTACCAACAATTACAAATCTGCTCCGCGAATCCTTCTTCTAGGTCACATACAAAGCGTATGATGCGCATTTTTATCTGATATAATGTTGATTTTTTATAATTATTATTAATAACGTGGATCAACACTGGAGTTTCACCACTGAGCCGGGACTGTTTGCCAATCTCTACTGTATTCAAACTACAGAATCAAATCTCCATGCTGATGTAGCATCCACGAGTTATTGATTATATCAGAATGTTCGCATGCAAATATTTATCTTCAGTTCGGGCCATGAAAAAAAAATGTATTGACAGCGAATATTTCGGACGTGCATAGTGAAAAAGCCAGCATGTTTAAGTTATCCATTCTGCTATTCAAAAAGCTTAAAATTCATTTTCCCCCCCCCCCCTATTTTTTCCCATTTTTATTTTTTTCATTTTCCTATACGAAAATATTGGTTTTTCAACCTTATCTCATGATCTGATCTCGAAGTTTATAAAAATCCAGTTTGACTCTTTTATAATTTTTTCTTTCTTTTGTTTTGTTTTTGTTTTCGTATGGGAGGTGAAGTGGAGAGGAAGAGGGAGGCGATGGGGGGATGTCAATCCAATCTTTTTTGGCTTTGCTGTTGTTTTTATATATATCGGTTTTCATACTGTTTAATCTTTGTTGTTGTTTTGGAGGGGGGGGGGGGGGGGGAATCATTTTTTGTCCATCTGGCTTTGTTTTTAATCATTTGACTGTTTAGCCCCCCCCCCCCCCCCAAAATGTGCTGGTTCGTGAATTCTTCATAGAAAATTAATCTCATTGTTTATTTTTAAGTATTATTGGCACATACCTACAAACTAACGAATGTCATGCCTACCTGGAAACATACATTCGATATACCTGTGCTGTGCGTGCACATCAAGTTGTGAACAAAGTTTGGCTTAACGCGATCTTAGTTCTTGTTTGCTCTATCTCCATTTTGCGAAAAACTGGAGACTTTTCAGTGTGTAGAAAAGATATAAAAATAACAGATGCACACTTTGACACTTGTTTAAAATGCGTCGTGGCACTTACCAAGCTGTTTCACAATTCCAGTTTATTCCAACCCTCTATCCTAATAACTAAAACCACAAACGTTTGGCGTTGAATTTCTCAGTAGTGCAAAAAGTGGAGTTGGAACAAATAAGAACTAATGTTGGGAGAAGTTGTTAAAAAAAAAACCCAGATAAATTCCGATGTTCCCCTCTCACATAAACGTACAGACTAATCAGGACCAGATTAAGAGCGTTAAGAGCGTCCTTCAGCACTTACGAGATTTTGGTGCCCCCGTATACTGTTTAATGTAACGTACTGCGAAAGCTGAAGCGTTCTCCATTGTCTATGATACGGCCGCATTAGCCACAGGGCAATTTTTTGACAAATTAAAAAAAAAAAAAGGAGTCTTGTACTTCGGCAAATACTTTATTTTTTCTTTTTTTCATTTATTGTAGACCATGGTTCCTCTGCACCATTTGCAGTTTTGCACCAAATGATCCATGGTAAACCCGCAGTAAAAAAAATGTATCTGATGCCCCTCTTCCCTTTATGCCTTAAGTAGGTGCTTATTTTCTTTAATGGTTAATCCAGCCCTGAATGTAATCCATAAACTGAGACAGCTCTGTTGTCCTGTTTTTCGGCGACTATCAACGCTCCCTAGCGTGGTTTTACCCTGAAAGGCCTTCGTCCTGCGTGCGTGTATCAGAAACGGAAGTTGACTTGGCGTCATGTCCAACACCGGAAGTAGATGTAACGGAAACACTGGCAAGTATAGTGGGGGGGAAAAGGACCAATGTCTCGGGCGTGCTCGGATCGACAATGTTGTTGTTTTTTACACAAACAAGCAAAGTGAGAGGTTTTGCCGTTTGCCTCGCGAGCTGATAAGCTGGAGAAACCAGAGATTAGCGGGTGATTCGTGGGCACGTTGTTGTAAGGTCTCCTTCTGTCTTATCGTTCTGTTACCTTCTGTCTATTCGCTTTGTTTTTTCCTACCACAATGTGATCGTTATCGTGTCCACGTGCTTTCTCCAAACTCCCCCCCCCCTCTCTCTCGCTTGTGATTCATTTTGGCATTCACCCTTTCATCTATCGAGAGATATTATTTGTTTTTCCTAGTACGGAGTGACCGCTATCGGGTCAATGTACTTTCTCCAAATTCTCTCTCTCTCTCCTCTCTCTCTCCCCTCCCTCTCTCTCTCTCTCTCTCTCTCTCTCTCTCTCTCTCTCTCTCTTGTGATTGATTTCGCATTCACCCTCTTATCTATCGAGAGCTATTATCATTGTTCTTCCAATTACAGAGTGACCGCTGTCTGGTCAATGTACTTTCTCCTACCCCCCTCCCTCTCTCTCTTGTGATTCATTTTTGCATCTATCCTTTTATCTATCGAGAGATATTATCAGTGTTCTTCCCAGTAAAAAGTGACCACTATCAGGTCAATGTACTTTATCCTAACTCAAAAGTTTCAGATCATGCTTCTCAAGCAAGGGAGACAATCTGAGAACAAAGCGACAACAGGGGGAATAATACAGTTAATCCCAACATGTTTTTGGACATGACAAAACCGGGCTAAATGTGAAATACAAGCCTCTTTATAAAATCAAAATGAAATATTTCAAGCAAAATGTTCTACCTGAAGGCGGAAAAATGGCTAATCTTTCATATTAAAACCAAATCTCAATTTGTACAGAAAGAATTTCGCTCCTCTGGACGGGTTTTCTCAGGAATTTGGTCTTCCACCTTCCTGATTTGGTCAGATCCACTCACAATTGTCCATTTCCAGTGACGGTTTTGAAACATAAAATAATCAAATTAAAGACAATTAAAAGTTAAAAATCTATTTATTTTGAAAACAATAATTAATTGACTCTTCTCTCTTGTCAGTGGTTTTTCACTGGGGGAATGAATCTTCCATTTAGTTCTTTTAAAACAAAATTGAACTTCGCCAAATTTTCAGCTTTTTTGGCCGCGATGACAGAAAAATTAAAATTAAAGGAATCATATTATATATTAAAATGATTCTGGAGTTTATTAATTGAAAGCTGATCCTTAATAATATCTAGAGCGATTTTAATAAAATGGCTCTTTAAATTTTTTGTTTTGTTCATCCTGGCCAAAAAAAATTTTAAAAACCTGGAATTTGGCTAAATTTCGTCTTTTCCTTCGTCAAGAGAAAGAAATGGAAGTTCAGAAGAAACAGCAAAAGAGCTAGAATATGGAACAGCACGAAAACCAAGAACAAGCGAGTGAAAGGGAAGGGGGGGGGGGTGAGCTCTGGTAACGGAGATGGATCCTGCAAAGACATGGATGGACAGACAGATCTCAAAAAATGTCCAATGGCTAATAGTATTTTCTCCTAGCCCACTTTTCTTAAGCCGCGCCGCCATTGGCGGGACCTCATAGAATGGCGCTAACTTTATTTGCCTGAAAATGAGAAAGAGCCAGCAAAGACCCGCGGCTAGGACCGGGATCAATCCTCTTTACAGCCCGGCCCGACACCGGGAAATGACGAGATCTGGCTTGGGGACACACAGGACGCCAGATTTGAAGTCATTATGAGTTAGGGGCGTATGCTGGCTTGGGATGTATGAGAAATAGCCCTGTTTTGGGAGAAGTGGTCTTAATGTGTGTGAAGTGGTCTTACTGTGTGGGAAGTGGTCTTACTGTGTGGGAAGTGGTCTCGGTGTGGAGGAAGAAATCTTGAGAATTTTGCCGGTGTGATAAAATCTATATTATTTATGAAACTATTCAATGCTCTATTAGCGAAATTCAGAAGCTCTGAATACGACACATAAATCAAGTACGCGCATAGACCGTGATAGGCACAAAGTGGCCGATATCGTGCTGCCGCGTCGTAAAACCCAGACCCAAGCTTGGTGTTTGGGAAGCGATCTAGGTGTGTGGCTGTGGTCTCAGGGTGTGAAACGGTCTCATTGTATGGGAAGTGGTCTTGGTATGTGGGAGAAGTGGTCTTATAGTGTGGGATGTGATCTGCATGTGTGGAGGAAGTAGTCTTGGTGGCATGCAAGCGATCTTGGTGTGTGGCTTTAGTCGTAGTGTGTGAAATTGTCTCATTGCTTGGGAAGTGGTCTTGGTGTGTGGAAATGGTATTGTTTGAGTGTGTGAAAATGGTCTTGATAAGGATTATGTGGGAAGTGGTCTTGGTGTGTATGGTCGAGATTGTGTGGGAAGTGGTCTTGGTGTGTGTGGTAGAGAATAATTATGTGGGAAGTGGTCTTGGTGTGTATGGTCGAGATCATTTGGGAAGTGGTCTTTATGTGTATGGTAGAGATTATGCAGAAAGTGGTCTTGGTGTGTATACTGCAGGGATTATGTGGGAAGTGGTCTTCGTATGTATAGTAGAGATTAAGTGCGAATTGGCATTAATGGTCTTGGTGAGATTGTATGGGAATTAATCTCAGTTGGGTTTGCGTAGGAAGTTACAGATAACGCATTGTACTGGAGGTTGTTATGGTGATTAGTGGTTGAAATGATCTTAGGAGACCGTAACCTAATCACAAAGCCGAACAGAGAATTATTCTGAGCTCTGTTCACTGTTCAGCTGTATCTTACTAAGTAAAATGCTGCAGTTCCATAACGTTAACCGTGATCTTATTGAAGATATGTGTAAAACGGAGCGGGCTGTTCTGTCCAGACTACGGAAAATGATCTTGGAAGGCTAAGCGTGAGAAAGGATTCTGCGTGGATTGGCTGAAACATGAAAATTTTGATAAGACTCGACTCGATAATGGCATTGGCAACGGAATGAGTGAGAAATGATGAAGTTATGGCTGGATAGGGGACGTGGCTTTCTGGATGTAGAAAGTTTGATGTTAGCGTATGTCTGAGGGAATTTATGCCAGGAAGATGTGAGGAATAAGTCCAACAGGATGTATGTATGTATGTATGTATGTATGTATCTATCTATCTATCTATCTATCTATCTATCTATCTATCTATCTATCTATCTATCTATCTATCTATCTATCTATCTATCTATCTATCTATCTATCTATCTATCTATCTATCTATCTATCTGTCTGTGTGTCTGTCTTACTCTCTCTCTATCTAACTGTCTGTCTGTCTGTTTACCTGTATATCTATTTGTCTGTCTGTCTATATGTCTGTCTGTCTGTCTGTCTGTCTATCTATCTATCTGTCTATTTGTCTGCCTGTCTGTTCGTCCGTCTGTCCACCCGCCCGTCCGCCAGCCCGACTGTCTGTCTCTCTCTGTCTGTTTATCCCCCCGTCTTTGTCTGTATATCTGTCACTCTGTCTATCTTTGGACATGCGACATCGGCGCCCCAACATGCAGTTTTTACAGAAGAAGAACAACAGTATTGATCCACGAGCAAAACTCTGAATGTCATAAAGCTACACATTGGAAAAATGCGAACCATCTTCAATCTTAATGTGCATTGTTTATAAAAGATGGCGGGGAACAACCAGATTTGCTGAAGATGAAATATTTGATAGAATGATGTCTGACTGTGATGTTTCCACTTTCTCTCACTAACTTTCTTCTGACACCAGCCGTGATGGGCACGGCACAAACACACTAAATAATCGACTATCTCTCTTCTATAAGTTATAACAAACGATATTTGTATTGCTTATATATATACAATAATTATTAATTCATTCAATAATAATAGGAACATAGGTCATACAATTTCATGTGAATTTCGATGGAATGAAATTGATGCAAATGAGTACATGATAATTAAAAGGCTTCGTAATATTCAATTTCTAGCACATTTTATAAAACACACGGGTACATTCAGCATAAGGAAACCTCTCCTTTAGGGGTGTACGGCGCTATCTGGGCACTGGTTCTTCCTCTCTACTCTGGCTTGACTGCGCAGTTGGATCAACAGGTATCGGCAGGTGCCAATAGGTCGGGAAGCCAAGACGCCACGATGTCGTAAATCAAAGGACAAGAAGTTGAGAAGCCAAGAAGGTGTTGTTCTTCCTCCTCTGTAGAAAAACAATCGCAACTTCCTAATCTACTGTTGGAAGGCATGACTTCCATACTTACTCCATGACGGATATTCATCATTAATACTTTTAACCGCTGACACTGTTATAAGTCAGGCTGCAGCTCCCATGCTCCATAGGCTCCCATATAGGCAATAGAATAAACGATCAATACAGTTTTAATGATATTTACACGTTCCCCACGAAGAATAACGCTCTCTCTAACAGACCCCATCCTATAAGGTTTCGTAACACATATGTAACGGCGTTTCTGTGACTCTCTCAGAGGCAGTAGTTATACCAAAGTAAACCCACTAGATTTAGGTTCTACAATTATGAACATTAAGTAAAATACACATACATCGTACAATTAACTTACCACTCAGCAACAGCTCAAATGCCGACAAGATACCAAAGATACCACGCTCTGACAAAGGATGTTTGCGGGTTCCCTGACCTTCCCCACTCACAAGACTAGTACAAAGTTACAGTTGCAGTTGTGGTCTCCTCTTCGGCACGAAGCTGGTGAGTGCTCTCAGCGGTCTGAAGTTGGAAGGAGCGTTCGGGGATTTATACCCAGTCGGGTAGCGTCCCATGACGCTCACCGAGTGTACATTAGTTATCCTAATAGCCACCCCCGTCGACTCCACGTCAAATACTATTGAAGCATCTCTACCCCCCAAGCAATTCCCAGGTGATCTGATCGTCAAGTACGGCGGTCAAGTAAACACTACCCTTTCCGGGTGTCAAAACGCTTTCCGTTGCATCGGCTACTTTCCCCCTCTGGCCTACAATAACTCTGTCTCCCCGCCGTTAACTATCTTCCCACGCTGGTTATACCTTGCCGGTCTGTCACCCTGTTACACTGACGATGACAAATGAGACTGGACACTGGCGTGGAAACAAAATGAAATTAGTTAAGACAGATGGAAAATGTTGACAAGATTTCTGTGAGGGAAGCTGGCGTTGAGGTTGTCGTTGGCTTCATACATTTGGATGTCTCGGTTTTTTTGTGTGTGCGCTGCATTCATTTACTTATTTTGAGTTGGTCTGGATCTTCAGATATACTATATAATGGAGTTTCTAAATCAAGTACCGACGAAGTATAATGTTGGCTTTACGCGTTGTCCTCTTATAACGTGCAGTCATGATTCTGTTTATCCATCCATCTATTCGCCTACCAATTTAGCCATCCAGCAATCCATCCATCTTTTCCATCCATCCATCCAGCCAGTCAGCCAACCAGGTAGTTAGCCTGTCGAATGTCCATCAGCCACCCTGGCCGCCTATCTATCTATATCTATCTATCTATCTATCTATCTATCTATCTATCTATCTATCTATCTATCTATCTATCTATCTATCTATCTATCTATCTATCTATCTATCTATCTATCTATCTATCTATCTATCTATCTATCTATCTATCTATCTATCTATCTATCTATCTATCTATCTATCTGTCTCTGTCTGTCTGTCTGTACATCTATCTCTCTATCTGGAACTTAACATAATGGAATAGATCACGTAGTCAAAAGACGTACTATGATTTATTATCTAAGACCCTGGAATAATCTTATAAGAACAGACAAAATACACGCCCATCCACAGAGAAAGAGAGAGAGAGAGAGAGTGAAGAGAAGCGTTATGTTGTATGGTTAAGTTAAAGAGGGTGAAGTCTCCAACTCTGTGGAGCCAAATATATGCTATTCAGGTCAGACGGGGTCCAATCATTTTGTCCACAATTTCTTCAGATCGTGTCCCATTTCCCGAAGCTATCATCTCCACTGGTGTGTGGAGTTACGAAACTGGGCTGTTTCAAGATGGGATTACAGAGTTTGTCCAGGAATGTTCGGTAGTGGTTGTTGGTACTGGCAGGAGATAGGACAATGGGTTTATCGTTGCAGTTTTATTGAGAGAGAGAGAGAGAGAGAGAGAGAGAGAGAGAGAGAGAGAGAGAGAGAAAGAGAGAAAGAAGAAAGAGACGAAAAGGGGGAGAGGGCAGGGGAGAGGGGGAAGGAGAGAGAGAGAGGGGGGGAGAGAGAGAAGGGGAAAGGAGAGAGACACAGAGAGAGAAAGACAAAAAGAGAAGAAGAAAGAGAGCTAGGGGGAAGAGAGAAAGAGAGAGGGGGAAGGGAGAGAGAGAGAGAGAGAGAGAGAGAGAGAGAGAGAGAGAGGAGAGAGAGAGAGAGAGAGAGAGAGAGAGAGAGAGAGAGAGAGAGAGAGAGGGGGGGGGAGATGCCCCCGTCAGCAAGTTCGGTTTTTCTCTTTTTCTGTAAGATAATCCGATAAACAATGGTCAAGTGAAAGAAAATGGAAGTGGCTGGTATAAGAACAATGACTCCGTCATTCTCTGACCTCTCTCTCCCCCCCCCCCCCCTCCCCCAAATCCATCTCTCATCTCCCACCCCCGACACACAAACCCGCTCACATACACAAGGCAATGGAGAAATGATGAGAGAGCCAATCACGACTGTTACAAGTTCTTGTTTGATCTACCCTTCATTTTCGGAAAGAACTGGAGATCTTTTACTATGTAAGAGAGGTATAACATAATGCTCACTGTGACACGTGTTTAAAATGCGTTGTGGCACTTGTCAAGCTGTTTTACAGTTCCGATTTATTCTAAACTCCTTATTATAATACTAGAGCCACCAGCGTTTGACGTCGAATTCCTTAATTGTGCAAAACGTGGAGCTGGAACAAGCAAGAACGAAGGTTGTGCAATGTCTTCGTTATATTGTGACCCTCTCCCCAACCCACCCCTCACCTTCTTTTCCTCTACCCCGGCAACACACACATACACTCAAAAATCTAACTCAGTTTCCATGATATTCCCATCTATCCAAATCACGTACATCAAACCCAGACAGACGTGGAAAAAAAAAAATCACTACCGAACTTTTTTTTTGCGAAACGAACAAATCTGGTTTATGCATTACCATTTCAGGGGCGTTTTGGGAATAGACTGGTTAAGGTGGGGGTTCATGCGATTAGGGGCGTAGCTTGCGCAGATTCGGTGGGTTGTGCAAAGAATTGTGGTATAGCAAAATGATTTATGAGCCTTTGTATCAAATCCAAGTGCCGTTGTTAATGTGACCTAGATAAAGATACACAGCTGGTTTTGGACCAAGGAAAACTTGCAGGTTTTACCTTACTTGGGTCGGCTAGTGTTTTTAATATTTTGTGTAGTTTTATTGATGTGGGTGTGAAAATCAGCGAACAACATGTATGAGAAAGCGGTGTTTTGTGGGAGGGATTCATTCCGGTGTATGTTAACTCTGCAATGACAGAACGCCTGTAACTGACGTAAAACGCCAGCGTCGCCGGGTGTCCAGTGGCAAAAGGCTTTTAACATTTCGTCTCCTTAGAATGACAAGTTTCTATCTCCACTTTTTGGCTGAACTGAGTTACACTCTGCACACTACTTCTGAAGGCCTTCTCCATTGTGTGTTAAAGTATCAAGCGGGTTCGGTGTGTGTAATTTGTAAGTATTACTAAAAAGAAAAAGAAAAAAGTGGCATCTCTAAAAGCAATGAGCAGATGAAAGTTCAATCATCAATTTCTCAACAGTTGGGAGTTCGAACCCCCGTCATTCTAGAGAGGACGATTTGTTTAACACCTTCCATTTCATTGTCATCCAGCGACAAAACGCATGTTGGATACCAAACAGCTCCTCTTAGAGGCGATTAGAATCTCTTCGATCCTTTCCCCTCCAACCAATCTAAATCATTATCAACCAATCATTATGTAGGTCGTCATGACATTCACTTTTGACTGCCTAAATACACAATCAACAGACACCCTAATTTATTTATGTGGACTCAATGCTGTTGGCTTTGATAGACTTACAGAGCGTTGGCTGAAGATAAAACTTTCGATTAGGCTATTAAATTTTGATGTTAAATGTTCATTGGAGACTGCCACAACATTGCCTAAAAGAAGGACGGCATTCGGTTCATCAAAATAGGAGTAAAAAAGGAAATGAATGTTCGGCATTGGGTTTCTTATTATGTTCTGTGTCACTTAAATAATCCAAGTCAGTGGTATTCTCTGTATCAGGAAGATCGGCAGACAGATTATTAATTAGCAAATTGTTCTAAAACCAAACTTTGTTTTCTGGCATGATATGGTCGATTGTGTTGACGATTGCATCTCTTTTCTATTCCGGACTGGAATGTCTAAATAATGTTTTACAATTCCGGGATATCTCTAGCACGTATCTTTTGTTTTGGTTGAATAAAACAGGTGGGTTTTTCATGATGAAATCAATAACTTGGAAGACAGCATCGTAGTGAGAAGTCTTGAAAAGTGTTGTCTCTGACATTCTCTCGAATTTGGCCACCTGAATATTTTTGAGATATGGAATTTTGACACCTGCTCCACCTGTCACATGTTTGTCCCACATTTTGAAGTCAGTGGGCTCCATTTCAGTTGTGTTTGGTGCTCCACCGCATGCAGAGCAGTCTTAACTCATGGGCACACTGGGCAGTTGCCCAGAGATGCATGCAGATTTCTGAGTAGTTGCATAGGGGGCGGGCGGCAACCTATTGTTTGCCCAGTGGCCAATAATGATGTTAAATCCGCCATGGCCGCAGCTCAAAGTCATGAATTGTAATAGTTCGTTTCTCTTTCTCGTACTCCTCTCCGCTAACCCATGAAAAGATTCGGCAGAGAGAAATTTGTGTCCACTCTCAAAGTATTTTCAGCGTTGATTTCAAGGTTGATTTATCCAAGACCGTGGTGAAAATGATCGAATGCACTTGTCCGTGAGCTGGCTGAGAAAGTGCTGTAAGATAAAGGTCCAGGGTCCTTGCCATTCATGAATCGTATCAATGAAGTGGAGAGAGCCAGTTCTTGTTTCGGATGGAAATTAAATGGTAACAAGTTGTCACACCGTAATATGGTGATATGATTGGCCTCTTCAACCAAGATAGATATTGCATTGATGAATAAAGATGTAACACCAGCGATGGAACGTTCGGAGTTAGCTTCATGCCAAAGAATGGACAGTGCTTGTTTTGGATACTTCTTGTTTTCGCTGTTCACCAAAATAGGGCTAGGGGGCGAATGTTTCATGGAACAGCCACCCTGTTCACAAAGGCACGGTCATGATCCAATCTTCGGCATGTATGGTGGCGTGTGTAGCTATTGCTTGTGTGAAGTTAAATTGTCGTGCTCCCATGTGGACCTCCTTGGGAGTAGTTTTTGTAGTGTATTCGGCTACATGTATAAATGTTTACGTGGCGAACATGTTCTTTTTATTCCTCACATTTAGCATTATTATGAGGGATTTGATAAAAGTTCGAAAGCCAACCACAGTTCGCATTCTTCCATTTTTGGTTTTGAAAAGCTGATAACCTTCTTTTGCATTATGCAGGTGATACGTTTCGTACCCGACTTTCATAATATCAGGGTAATTATCCTTCTTTGAAGAAGGAGTGAATGTCTCATATGGTGTGCGTGTGTGCGCGCGTGTGTGGGTGTGTTTGTGTGATACATATCAATAAAACAGTTGTATACTTTGTCAAGGAGTGTGTTTACAGTTTCACATTTGGCTGTCGAATCTGCCACTTTGGCTCCATAATTCCCGGAAACTGGAAAATCCGACACGTTTTCTGTGACTTATTTTTCCCAAGCCCCTCCAAAGTCCATCCAAAAACGGAGTTTTGTTTTTTTCTGTAGACCATTAAGAAACAGGAAGCCGGGAAAAGATTGAGCAAAAATTTCCACGGCCTAATCTGGCAGATAAAGCAAATTTTGGCCCGAAACCTTAATTCTATTTCCCTGGCCAATTTGCCGGTAATGACGCAACAATATCGTGGTCCGCTCGGCCGACCAGACAGATAGCGTCTCCTGGCTGGCCAGATGAGCAATTTGTAGTGGGTCAAAAAGGCAAAAGAGATTGGACACTGCCCTTATCCGTAATGGGGAAAAAGTGGCTTGCCGACATCGAATGTTTTTGGAGGAATCTTGGGACTGGATCAAGACAACAAGTTTATATAGTTTTGTATGTCGAGAGCCTCGTTTTCGTCTTGACCAATCAAAAACTGCTCTTTGTACATATTTGTTCTGATGTTCTAAGCTGGTGGTAGCACACTGAGTTTGGACTGTTTTATCTCGGTTTTAGTGTGATACGTGGACTATCGAGTTAAAAGGGTCCGAAACATCTCTGTCTCTCTCTTGTTCTTTTTTAATGTTAGATGTGGGCAGTTGAGTTAAAAGGGTCCGAAACAATTCTGTCTCTATAGTTCGGGAGTCACAGAACTGTCTTGAGACTGTTGGCCGAAAGCGAGACATCGCCCACTGAGACAAACAGACGCAAATTAGACTTGACGCAGTGCGGCACGAGCCTTAGGATTGCTGTCTTCAGTATGATCAGAATCGAACCGACCAAATTGTCCTCTGTCTGTGCATGTGTGCGTGTGTGTGTTATTTTTGTTTTAATTTTCTGTAAATTATTATTGTACTCAGGAAATCGCAATCTTAGTTTTTATTTGTTTGTGCCAGCTCCGCTTTTTACATAACTGAGAAATTCGACGTTAGACGATGGCAGCTTAAGTATTATGATAAGGAGTTAGAATAAATCGGAACTATGAAACAGTTAAGTGCTACAACGCATTTTAAACAAGTGTGAAAGTGTACATTTGTTATATTATATATCTTCTAAATACTAAAGGATGTCCAGTTTTATTTTTTTTGGATCAAACAAAAAGTAAGATGGCGAAATGCTGTACTTGGCGTGCTTATATCGATGTGGTTAAGGCGTCTCCGGTTACTGATATACCGATAGTTTCGTGAATGCATCTTTTTGCCGTGTCCTTGTAATTAGTGCCTTGTGTGATGTTTACTTGTATTGTTGTTACTATTCTATGGCCATGATCCTTAGTAGGAAACTCCTACTTTATATCAATACCTTCATCAAGGTCATATTAAGTATTCGCTACTGAGTTAGAAATGTATGCAGATGATGACGGTGATGGTGATATTGATGATGATTATGATAATTATGATGATGATGATGATGATGAAAAGGGCAGTGCTGTGACTATGATCTTAAGTGGAAAAGTTCCTGTTTCTATCACGTCATGTCCATCAAAGTCACATCAGGTACTCAATCCTGTATTAAGAATTTACACAGATGATGATGATGATGATGAAAAGGGCGCTGCTGTATCTAATTTCAATAGAAGTGAGTTCAGTGAACACTAAACCTAATCGGCCTCTAAACTATGACAAATATGGATATATCCGGGGAGGATATCGCTAGGTTTTGTCTATTCCATGCCATTCTGTTGTTCCAACAATCTGACAAACAGGGGCGACATTTGTCCTTCGTTGAAAATGAAGATAACATATTAACCAACAGTCATGAATCTGCCCCCAAAATAGTTAAAAATGACTCCATCTCTTACATCAGTGATTAAAGTCGTGACTTTGCCCACTTTTATTATTATACAGTCATGTATTATTAACGTTTATTATGGACGTCCGGAATAGCTTAATCACCGCCATCATGTAAGACGGGGATTGGCCACTTCTTTGTCTATGCGGGCCTTTTTGGTATATTGAGTGGGCGGTGAGCCAGGTACATGTCAGGTAATACGGGAAAATGAGACCTTACTTCTTGTTTGTTGCAATTCCAGTTTTGCACAACTGAGAAATTCAACGTTAAAACGTTTGCGGCTTTAGTATTATGAAAAGGAGTTCGAATAGATCGGAATTGTGAAACATCTTGCTCAGTGCCTAAGGCATAAACAAGCGCCAAAGTGTGCATTTGTTATAACTCTTCTATATTCTAAAAGATCTACAGTTTTTTCCGAAAATGGAGATCGAACAAGGTCGCGAAATATCATTTTGCTACTTAACAGATTTTCATCAAATTTGTAAAATTCACACATACAAATATACAATACTTTATAGAATGGACCTTTTTTACTTTTACTTTTATTTTATTTGTAAAAGTCTGAAGACTAAAAATGGGCCCAAAGTAAGAGAATGAAAAAGATGTGAAATGACGAAAGAGGCCTTTATCATGCTGACCCCGCCGTGAAAATCAAACTCAAACTCAAACTCATTTTGCCTCAAATTAATGGATAATCCATGCTGGAAAATAGTTTAAACACTAGCAGTCTTTGGTTTGCAACAACACGGAAGCTGAGTGGGCAGGTAAAGAAATGGGGGGGGGGGGGGGTTGGATGGGTGGGCGGGCGCGTAGGAGGTCGAGAACACTGAAAAGTTGGCGAGTGAGGGAGGGCCGGGGAGTTCGACTGTCCTGAAATTAGTGACTATTATTAGACCAATGTCTTAAGTACAAACATCCCTTGTTCATGTGGAATTAAATCCAACATTTTCTTACACCAGTAGTTCTCAACCTTTTTCATGCAATCCCCCCCCCCCACACACACACACAACCCCAGTGGCAAATCCCCACTCAAACCCAACAGATACATTTCACAAGAAGACAGACTACACTCAAATTATGGTGTTAAGTTTTTCAAAGCCTTATTAATAACAGTCGGCGCGTTGATTATTCATTATAAAACAGAAAGTATTCTGTATTAAACGCACTTTTAAAAAAGTGGCCTTTTCTATTCATAAAACTCATCTAAGCATGCTGAACAAGTCATTCAGTGGCCGCCCTGTATTTGCCCTCTCTCTCTCCATCAAGTTGTCCCCCCCCCCCCCACCTCCCGAGGTACGCTGTCCGCCCACACTGAGAACCGCTGTCTCATACAGAGACACAACTGAACGACATGATTATTGCTTTCATAATCGTTATCTCACACGTCCATCACGTTCATTATTCTCCTCATAGAACCGACAGCTCTATTGTCATTACTGTCCATCTATACATTCATCATTCTTGTCTCGTCTTCCAGAGGTTGTGAAGAAGTTGAAGAAGCCCCCGCCGCTGATCCGGCCATCGGTCACCCCTCAGGCCGCGCCGCCCCAGTTTATCCAGATCATGAAGCAGTGCTGGTCGGAGATGCCGGAGATGAGACCTGGTATTGATGACGTGTACGATCAGTTCAAGAAACTCACGGGTGGAAAGTAAGTATAAACTTCTCTACTGGAAGGATCTTGTGCTCGTTAGTATTGTAAGTAACTTAGTGCTGGACAGCTCACTGCTCACCGGCAACCTTGGGACAAGGGTAGTAATTTAATGTTACAACAGTAGTAATGGGATTATTCCATTATGATCTCTTTGTTAAATGAAATGGTTCCCCACCTATCTATCTGTCTGTCTGTCTGTCTATTTATCTATCTCTTCTTCTCCGTCCCTTCTTTCTCTATCTATCTGTCTATCTGTATATGATACCATGTCTGTCTGTCTGTCTATTTATTTATCTCTTCCTCTCCGTCCCCTCTTTCCGTCTCTGTCCGTCCGTCCATCCATCTATCTATCTCCTCTTCCCCTTCCCTTCTCTATCTTCTCCCCACTCCCTTTCTCTATCGATCTCCTCCCCTCCTCTATCTATCTAATCTAATCTAATCTAATCTAATCTATCTATCTATCTATCTATCTATCTATCTATCTATCTATCTATCTATCTAATCTATCTAATCTATCTATCTATCTATCTATCTATCTATCTAATCTATCTAATCTATCTAATCTAATCTATCTAATCTATCTAATCTATCTATCTATCTATCTATCTATCTATCTATTTATCTATCTATCTATCTATCTATCTATCTATCTAATCTATCTATCTATCTATCGATCTATCGATATGCCTGTCTATCTCTCTGTGACATCAGTCCAGCCTACAACCGCGCCCAATGTTTGCCATTATTTTTCAACTGTCTGTTCACAATCTCCCCAACTGTTTACATTGATTGAACAACAAACAAAGAAATTATTGACAACCTGCAACACACAGCAGCATATTCTGAAGTGGCACCCGACGAGCCGGCATCATGTTACACAAAGTGCATACATCTTTGTGCTGTTTATCGATCCCAGATTTCAGGTTAAAATGAATTAACTTTCTCTTTTCTCTCTCTGTCTTTTCTGTCTGAAAAGATTTGTTGACTCGTTGCAGAACGATGTTTATTGAAAATGTAACCCCCCTCCCCCCCCCAACGTTTTAGTGTGTGTACGTGGGGTGGGTGGGTGGGTGGGTGGGGGGGGGGGGTATTAAAAAGGCAGAAATAGAGGGGAGGGGGTGAAATTCTGATCTTTCAACTTCCCTTTCAAGTTCTGTCAAAGAGCTACTGCCAGTAACGATGATTCACCGTGAGCAGTATCATGGTCATCATTGTTGGTGGTATAATAATGGTGATGATAAAGGTGATGACGATGAAGATGATGATCAAGGAGTGCTGAACCTCCCATTACACGTTTCCTTCCAATTTCACGGTTCAGACACTGTTGTTTCTTATGTTTATACCAGAAGGTATAGCAGTTTCAAGTGCTTTTGCTAGGGACAGCTCTCCCTTTTGGTTTGCTTGTTGTTATGGACTGGTATAAGGGTTTGTTGTTATGGACTGGTATAAGGGTATGTTGTTATGGACTGGTATAAGGGTATGGGTTAGTATTTGGGTGGCGATGGAGTAGTAGTGCTTAGGTGAATTTAGAGCTTGTGGCTTGTAGTCCAGCTAACTGTCAGCAACATTTTAACCGAAAGTTTGGATTTCGCGCATATCTGAAGAGTGCATTTTGCCTGACGATCCAATTATTTTCTGGCGTGGACCTGGAGGTGTACTTTTTTTTTTCGTACTCACTTTACCAAATTCAGGAGCGTGGCAGCAACAGCTCTAACATATTACAGGGATTTTGGGTGACGTTCAGAGTCATTTTAGGGTTATGGTTAGGGTGCACAGTCCAGAGATTTGCAGCACCCATAGCACTGCTCGGTAGGACGAGAAATCCATTAGCCGATGACCTGTGTTTGGGGTTGTGTTGCTGTTCCGCTCCTGAATTTGGTAAAGTGAGTACGAAAAAAAGAAATTACGCGACCCGGAGCGCATCTGTCATTTCTCAGGAAGGCCGAAATCTACAAGTAGTTTGAACAGATTTTTATGACATTGTTTCGCTGGTGTCTGGCGCAAACCAGCCAAGTCGGAAAATTTCATATTTCTTTTTATAGTACCTGTCACGAGTGGAGTGAGTGCAATTAAGGGGATTGCTACAGAGCGGGTGTAGAATAAGAAGAGCTCACGACAGACGGATAGGAAAAGACGTGAAAGGGGAAGAGTAAAAATAACTCATGCAGACAAGTGGGAAAAGCGTGCGTGTATGAGTGGTGTGGAAGTCTGAATGAGGCGAAAGCGCCGTATTACTATCACTGCAAGTTAGAAGGTCCTAGGGATCGGACCTGTGAATAAGAGCCCATCGGGCGGACATAAAGGGAAGCAGTCGAGAAGACTAGTGAGAGTCTTTCCAGTAATGACTGGTATGTAGAATGTTGATTGATTATTATGATTGATGTATTATATTATATTCGTCTATTACCATGATGTAAATAAGTATATGTGAGGAATGTGGAAGTCCTTGATATTGGATATAGCAATGTGCGCCACGAGCGATAGATGAAAGTGAGTTCATGGATTTGTAGCGCGAGTGAGTAGTGTGTACTCCGATGGAAGTGTGTTACCGTAAGATGTGTGGTGAGTGAAAGGTGAACTAGTGTGTGTACGCTTCATGGATTGTAAGGAGAGGTGGAGTGAATAGAAATGGTAGGATATTATACCAATGTAATGTTATTCTTGTAGGTGTCGGGGACGGGCCGCAGAGCCACCTCGATGAGCACAGGGGATAGGCCAGCATAGGGCCGGGGGCCACACATAGGCCAGAAGTGAGGCTGTCAGTGCAGGACAGTAGAGGCACATAAAGTCGTGGCAGTCAGGCCACGGACAGGGACGTAGATATGAGAGTGAA
This sequence comes from Onchidella celtica, assembly GCA_963931925.1. Classification (NCBI taxonomy): domain Eukaryota; kingdom Metazoa; phylum Mollusca; class Gastropoda; order Systellommatophora; family Onchidiidae; genus Onchidella; species Onchidella celtica. The sequence continues at coordinate 21,740,645 of OZ007580.1, read as the reverse complement.
TGAGATACTATATTGTTGCCATGTTGATAGGCTAGTGAACTGATACTATGTTGTTGCCATGTTGATGGCTATGGAAATAATAATGTGTTATTGCCCTGCTGAGGTGCTAGGGGAGTGCTAAGGCGTATGACAATAGGAAGGTGATATTGAGAGACTGCGGTGCCAGTGAATTACGAATGTGCTATTAAGACCCTGAGGGGAGAGGCTGAGGCCGAAGTGCCTTTAGGAGTAACTACCGGATTGTGGATCCGAGGGAGAGTGTGTGTGAGAATAAGGCCGTTGTACGGCAGTCATTTCAATAATATAATGTATGTAATTGCGCTATTATATGTATAATTAGGTTTAATAAATGTGTGAGTCTGATGGGTTGTTTTGTTAAGTGTTAAACTTGTTTGTTCGTGATTGTTGTCCTGTCATAACTTATTACATTTCCCAGTCTGGGATTTGTGACACTGGGGGCTCGTCCGTTGTGACACTGGGGGCTCGTCCGTTGTGACACTGGGGGCTCGTCCTGTTTACCTGTGGTCATTTTGACATTGTGTATTCGTTATATCTAGTTGTTTTTCTGTTGTGCTAGGAATTCGTGCTGTTGTCCTTGTTTGTGGGATGAATGGAAATTTCATCATGATATGATTTATGTATGTTTATGAATAATAATATGTATTGATGCACGTATTTTGATGAATATGTATTAATGTGTACTTAAATTTCTGCAGAGTGTGTGTGCCAGCCTGAGGAGTCAAGCGGCCAGAGCTCCGATTAAGGGGAGGAGTTAAACTCAAAAATTGAAAGTTAAGTGAAAATTTTGTACCCTGGATTAAGGGCTGTCTCTTCATCTGTCTGTTTCCCTGTTTTTGCTGTTTTCGTTGTAATTGATTGTACGGGCGGTGGCGCGGGTTTGCTGTGGTGAGCGTAGTTTGTCCTCTTCGGGAGGTGGGCTAAATTTGGAACTTCGTTCATCACAGCGAACAGTTCTATAGGGACCTGTATTTTTGTTTAGATTGTAGCGTTCTATCTTCCTCGTTGTTTTAGGAAGTCGTTTCTCTTGTCCTTCTCCTCCCTATCTGTAGATACGTTCTTTTTTTTCAGACTCTGTTCTTGTTTGTACCGTGTTGTGTAATCGGCGTAGTAGGTTGCATTTTTTTCCATTATAGCTTTTTTTTGTAGAAGCTTTGTCCTAGTCTGGTTCGTTGTCCTTGACGTACTTGTGGTCCTTCTACTGTATTTCTTCATTCTTGTCGTTTCTATTTTCTTTTATTATTAATAGTGCAGTGCATTTTATGAATATAGAATTAGTTGTGTGGTAAAGGTAAATTTCTGAATTGTATTTGATACAAGTAGGTGTGGTTATATCTGGTGTGATCTCAGGTCTCTGGTCGTGTTGTTAGTGATCATACCGACAGGTTAGCCGTTTTTGTAATACATACCATAACCATAAATCTGTGAAATGGCGGAACTCCAACAACTAATGAAGTTGGGTAAGGAACTTGGCCTGGAGGGAGAGGAGCTACGCGGCTGGATTAAAGAACAGCAGGCAGAAATGCGCGATGAGCGTGCCAAGGATAGAGAGCGAGAAAAAGAGGCTCAGGTAAAGGAGTTAGAGGCTAAGGAACGGGAGCAGGAGAGGGAGTTAAAGTTAAGGGAGATAGAAGCTCAAGAACGGGAGATAAAGTTAAAGGAGATAGAGGCGCAAGTAAAGATCGCCGAGTTGGAAATCAAAAAGAATGCGCCAACAGAAACAGTTGAGCGGCAGGTACACAATAAAGGTGGCGTTAGGATTAAGCTCCCTACGTTCGACGACCGGAAGGACGACATAGACGCCTTCCTTTACAGGTTCGAGCTGAACGCACAATTGCAATGGGGGGAAAATAAGGAATTATGGGCCACGTACCTGGCGTCGCTATTGCAGGGGCGAGCGTTAACATACTTTAAAGAGCTACAGCGCGAAGACGTGCAAGATTACGATAAGCTGAAGGCGTTGCTGCTTCGCCGATTTGCGCGTACCGAGGAATATTTCCGGGAGCAGTTTAGGCGGGCACGTGCAGACACCAGGGAGGACTTTGCTGCCTTCGTCGCGAGACTAATGGAGTATTTCGCGAACTGGGTAGACTTGGAGCATGTGGGCGCGGATTTTGCTAAACTGAAAGACTTAATGATCCGTGACCAGCTGTACGCTTCGTGCCACAAAGATCTGGTGGCTTTCCTGAAAGAGAACGAACCCGCGACGGTGCAGGAGGCGTCTAAGTTGGCGGAAGCATACCGTACGGCGCATCCGTCCAAACCAGTCGCCAGGGCGTACGTCCAAGATGCTGGGTACGTCGCCGTTGTCGAGGGGTCGCTGGCAGGACTTAGGGACAGGTCGCGTCAGCGTGGTGCCTATAGTGGGCAAGCCCAGGGGCAGCATAGGGGCTATCACCAATCACCGGCATATGGATCCGGTAAGTTTGACCGAGCAGGAGGGCTAGGTCGCGGTAATGGCCGGGGGCGAGTTGTGACCTTTGCCGATGACCGACGGCATAGGGACTCTAGTTCCGGTCGCGAAGGGTCACGGGGACCCAGGCCTAGGGCAGCACAGGGAGCGGAGTGTTGGACTTGCGGACGCGTGGGTCACTTTTCGCGCGAGTGTAGGGCCGCGAAGTGTTGGAACTGCGGAAGAGCAGATCACATCAGCGTGAACTGCCCTGCAGGTAGGATAGCGGCGAACGTGGACAGTGGCTCCAGTCCATGTTCCCCAAATAAATTTCACCATGCGGCTGCGTGCGTTACATCGGACAACGGAGGCGGACAGTATTCTAAGTGTCCCAGTTGTGAGAAGTTATTATCTTCCGGTGTTTTACCTTGTGGGAGAAAGATCCCCTTTATAAATTCATGTCATACAGGAGGTGGTCTTAGGGTTTATCCGGGGTTTGTTGGGGACGAACCGGTCTCGGTTTTACGAGATACAGGATCTACCGTTGTGGGAGTGCATAGGGACTGCATTCGGGATTCACAGCTTACAGGTGAGACTGTCCCGTGCATCCAATTTTCGGGGGCCATTGAGAAATTACCCATGGCAAGAATAATGATAGATACACCTTTCCTTAGCGGGGAAGTCGAAGCAGTCGTTGGTTGTTTTCCAGGCGCCCAGCTCATCATTGGGAATGTATCACAGGTAGTTTCCCCTTCCGATGAGAACGTGCAAGCATGGTCGCAATCAAAGGGTATTGACTTTTGCGCCGCGGTCGAAACACGTCGACGGGTAGCTGATAAAGATAAGATTAGACCTTTGGCTACGCCAGCGGTCAACCTAGATATCACGCCAGCGCGCTTGGCGAGATTACAAAGGGAGGATCCATCATTAAACCCATGTTTTGGGGAAGCGCGAACCGAGAAAACGAGGAAATACAAGAACGGGTCATCTTCTTTTTTTGTCCAGGGGGGCATTCTGTTCCGTATGTACGTCACAGTGGCTTCCGTTAAAAAGCAGGTCGTCGTGCCACGGTCGTTGGTTGCTACAGTATTGCGTCTGGCCCATGAGGTTCCATTAGCGGATCATGTGGGAAGTGCGGGAACCAAGCAAAGGGTTCTGAAAGATTTTTGTTGGCCGTCAGTATACAGAGATGTATGTTTATATTGTAAGACGTGCAGTGCGTGCCAAAAGACGACGCATAAGGGTCGTACACCCCAGGCTCCTCTTCAAAAGATCCCCACGGTTTCGGAACCGGTTAAAAAGGTTTCGATAGACCTTGTTGATTTAAGAGAAAGATTATCTTCAGCGCGCACTATAGCAGAAGAAGCTTCTGTTATCGCTTCGAAAAGAGCAAAAGACTATAAAGATAGAGGTTCCAAACTGAGAATTTTTAAGCCAGGAGACAAGGTTCTATTGTTGTTGCCTACGGACCATAATAAGTTATTGATGACATGGAAAGGTCCTTATGTTATTGAGCGAATTGTTTCGAAGGTAGATTACGCTATCCACATTGATGGATCAGTAAGAGTTTTCCAGGTTGATATGCTGCAGAGGTTTCATGAGAGACCAGAGTATCTGTATTCTCATACTAGTGTTGAAGGACATACCTAATGTCGTGTCATCCTTTGACGATATAGCATGCCATACGTCGACATGGTCTGATCATATTCAGACACTAACAGTAATTTTTCAACGATTACGTCATTTTGGGTTAACTGCTAAACCCGCAAAGATGGATTTGGCATGTCCAGAGATAGTATTCTTAGGATATATTGTGGGTAGAGGTGTTCAGAGACCTGAAGAAACAAAAATTGACAAGTTAGTAGGGTTGCAAATCCCTAAAACAAAGAAACAAGTCAGAAGCTTAGTGGGAATTTTAAATTATTACAGAAAGTTCATTCCAAATTTTTCCTCCTTGTCATCTTCTCTTACTGACCTTACTAAGAAGGGACAACCCGATAAGGTCCAGTGGACGTCTGAATGTCAGACATCATTTGATAATTTGGTGACAGCATTATCATCGTCACCCATTCTGATATTACCCGATTTTCGATCTAATTTTATCCTCAGAACGGATGCGTCGGACTCTGGTGTCGGCGCTTGTCTTCTACAGGAGAAGAACGAATGTCTCCATCCTGTATGTTATGTCAGTAGGAAGTTATTGCAGAGAGAAAGAAAGTATTCTGTGATAGAGCGTGAGTGTCTTGCCATTGTCTGGTCCGTCCAGAAACTAGGACGTTATCTCATGGGACGAGAATTTTGTATCCAGACAGACCACAAGCCACTGACATTTTTGTCGAAGAATCGTTCGTCCAGCCCACGCTTGTCTAGATGGGCATTGGCTTTGCAGCCGTATACCTTCGTTATTCAACCAATTCCAGGAACCAGCAATCATATCGCCGACTACCTTAGTCGAGCCTAGGGCAAGATTTCAGGAGCTTATACATCGGAGGACAGGAACATTGACAGGATCTGTGTGAATAAGTCGACTTTAAAATATTGACATTATAAATATGATATGAAGAATGGTTGATAGGTTGAATGGTTTTTGATTCTGTATTAAGTATTGTGATTAGTTAGCTATTCATGATGTGACACATATATGCATATTGCAGGCCATATTGATCCCCATATTTTCCCCTGATTTCGGTATTATATACACTAGGGGAACTGCTAGGTCATTTTTTTAGTGTAGGTATTGCCCACGCTCACTCGTTGACAGTCATCTTGATGCGATTTGAAATTAATTGCATTAATTGTTTTGGGGTGGGGGATGATGTCACGAGTGGAGTGAGTGCAATTAAGGGGATTGCTACAGAGCGGGTGTAGAATAAGAAGAGCTCACGACAGACGGATAGGAAAAGACGTGAAAGGGGAAGAGTAAAAATAACTCATGCAGACAAGTGGGAAAAGCATGCGTGTATGAGTGGTGTGGAAGTCTGAATGAGGCGAAAGCGCCGTATTACTATCACTGCAAGTTAGAAGGTCCTAGGGATCGGACCTGTGAATAAGAGCCCATCGGGCGGACATAAAGGGAAGCAGTCGAGAAGACTAGTGAGAGTCTTTCCAGTAATGACTGGTATGTAGAATGTTGATTGATTATTATGATTGATGTATTATATTATATTCGTCTATTACCATGATGTAAATAAGTATATGTGAGGAATGTGGAAGTCCTTGATATTGGATATAGCAATGTGCGCCACGAGCGATAGATGAAAGTGAGTTCATGGATTTGTAGCGCGAGTGAGTAGTGTGTACTCCGATGGAAGTGTGTTACCGTAAGATGTGTGGTGAGTGAAAGGTGAACTAGTGTGTGTACGCTTCATGGATTGTAAGGAGAGGTGGAGTGAATAGAAATGGTAGGATATTATACCAATGTAATGTTATTCTTGTAGGTGTCGGGGACGGGCCGCAGAGCCACCTCGATGAGCACAGGGGATAGGCCAGCATAGGGCCGGGGGCCACACATAGGCCAGAAGTGAGGCTGTCAGTGCAGGACAGTAGAGGCACATAAAGTCGTGGCAGTCAGGCCACGGACAGGGACGTAGATATGAGAGTGAATGAGATACTATATTGTTGCCATGTTGATAGGCTAGTGAACTGATACTATGTTGTTGCCATGTTGATGGCTATGGAAATAATAATGTGTTATTGCCCTGCTGAGGTGCTAGGGGAGTGCTAAGGCGTATGACAATAGGAAGGTGATATTGAGAGACTGCGGTGCCAGTGAATTACGAATGTGCTATTAAGACCCCGAGGGGAGAGGCTGAGGCCGAAGTGCCTTTAGGAGTAACTACCGGATTGTGGATCCGAGGGAGAGTGTGTGTGAGAATAAGACCGTTGTACGGCAGTCATTTCAATAATATAATGTATGTAATTGCGCTATTATATGTATAATTAGGTTTAATAAATGTGTGAGTCTGATGAATTGTTTTGTTAAGTGTTAAACTTGTTTGTTCGTGATTGTTGTCCTGTCATAACTTATTACATTTCCCAGTCTGGGATTTGTGACAGTACCAATTTATGAAGACTGGAACCCCGCATCATCTGTAAAAATAGCTTTTAACATAATTCAATAGAAACATTCAAACTAGACATGTGATCAAACCAGCTGAGTACATTTCCCTGCTGTGTTATCCGCAACTTTTTGTTCCTCCTGTAAAATTTGCTTATCTTGACTTGGCTGGTTTGCGCCCGACACCATCGATTTTTACAAATTTTATATTACAGGCACACTTCGAAGTACGGGCCTTTTCCAGTTAGATTTTTAATTTCACTTTTATTTGATCTTATCTACAAGAATCTGAAAGCTGAAAACTAACCCAAAGTAAAACAAAGAAAAAAACCGTAAAAAGGTGCAAAATGACCGTTATCGATCTGACATGCCGTTAAACCCAGTCTCAAACTCAAGCCCTGCCTTTTAGGAGATCAGCTTTCCTTTCTTTAACGCTCTAGTGCCCAGATGAAAATTGCCAGACCCAGGTCTTCTGAAATAATTATATTGAACTGACTTTGAATGATTATTGCAAAAAAAAAAATAAACATGTAATTGGAAAAATTATTTAATAATAAAGTTGGAAGAATAAATGTATCACAGACAGTTGGGCTCCAAGTGACCTGTTTCAATTATGAAGAGTCCACGGGAAAAACGGGCTCAGTCACAGATTTCATGTTCAGAGAAAACTGAGATTTTAACTTAGGCTGGGCTCGTTCTTTCATAGACTATGTTATATTTATATGACTACTTTAGCGGACTGAGCTAATTTCTGTCAAATTTACTGAAGTAGGTTGTACAATGGAATGTTCGTTTGGGCTCGGGGTTAAAAGCCCATAATTTCAACGTACGGACTTTGCCCGTTTTTCCCGTGAACTCTTCTTATGGTATACTGTGCTCTATAGGGTTAAGTAAGGATTCCCACTTAATACAGATTACGTAATGGGACTTCGCGGAGTTGCTAGTGACCAAGAATGCAAACAGCTTACGAAGGAGACGATGGTAATACACAAATGGACGAGTTAATTTTTTTTCTCGCATTTGCCACACTGTAACTCTGTGCCCAGTTCTTCTAGTATTCGCCTCTATCAGTCTGTTTTCTTTCAACCTAGTCAAAGAATGTCAAGGAAATGAGCACTTCCCCACAGTATCTGCTGACAGACCCGAGGGCCATTGATTCTATTTTCGGGTCCATCTGTAAGCACGATTGCCGACCCAAATGACAAAATTTCACTTTACACCCCAGAGGGAAGGAGGGAAAGAGAGAGAGAGAGAGAGAGAGAGAGAGAGAGAGAGAGAGAGAGAGAGAGAGAGAGAGAGAGAGAGAGAGAGAGAGAGAGAGAGAGAGTGAGAGAGTGAGAGAGAGAGAGTGAGAGTGAGAGAGAGTGAGTGAGAATGAGAATGAGAATGCCCTAGTCAGTTCTTGACATACGAGTAGACCGTAATGGCTGCCCGGAAGGTCCTTGTTCAGAGCCCGGACAAAACACGTGACTAACGCTCTTCCGTTACAGCCCAAGGGAGGTAATGTTACCACATTGACACAATCAGGGACAAAAATCCCTCGTCTTGTCTCCCCATAGTCGATCAAGTGTAAAATTCCGGCACGCGGGACAATCTCGGGTAATGAAGAGAAGCGAAGAAATGAAGACGTTTCTTGCTAAGTTCTTACGATTCACTCAGCTTTTGTTCATCAGCCTTTGGATGAGATGGTACTGTACTACTTGAAGGTGGCAGTGGTAACTGGTTAATTCAGTCCAGGGAATGTGGTAATTATAACCAAAGAGGCGTCCACAGGCGAAAGGCTGACAAGGGTGAGGGTGGAGAGCGGTTGAACCAAGCAAGGACTTTTCAGGTGTAGAGTTTGGGGTGAAGGAAGTCCAAGCAATCCAAAAATCGAGGAATTGGACGTTTCCAGTGACTTGCCGACAAATCCATGAACTAAAATTTTAAAGCGTAGTTTGTGATACAATACATGATGATTTTGGAGATCTATCCTTCTGTATCATAGAAGAACAGCATTGCACTGTTCCGGTTCATACAAAATTAACCTTTTCAGTTTAAGAACAACTTTGTGTTTTGGTGATCGTAAACAGCATTTATCTGTAGATTAGTTTACATTGCGAACAGGTATTATTATTTCACTTCATATCTTCTAAGTGGAGAGGTGGCTTTGAGTCTGATTTTGAGTTTGGGTTTAACTGAGGGTCGCCACGATAACAGCCACTACATGTATTGCGTTTTTCCTTTCTCTTATTTTGGGTTATTTTTCGGTCTTCAGACTGTGGCAAAGTGGCGATGTGTTTAGGTCTTTGTTCTAGGAGGTTTCGATGCCATTGGCAGTTACACCTCACTTTTCTTGGTTTTATTCTCCTTGTTCTTGTTTCTGTGTGTTTTTGTGGTAGAGATTAGTTTTTGGGAATTTTGCCCGGGGCAGCGGCTTTGTTCGGCCTGCTCTTCTCGACTTTTAACTATCAAGGTACATGTATCTTTAACGTGCGCAACGTGCACACAGGCCGTCCGAGTTTGTCGTCCTTATCCGAGAAGACTAGGTGCTCGATCCTACCTACCATAGGGTCAGGGACAGGAGTTTTTGTCGGGGAAATATTCCAACATGCCTGCACGAACCGGGGTTCGAACCCGGTACCTTCGGCATGAGAGGCGAGCACCTTGCCTCTAGACCACCGTGTCCCTCTGGAAAAGTGACAATTATGAGATCCACAACTTAAGCAAAAGTATTAAAAAAAAAAAAAAGAAGCAGTTTAGCAGCGTTGGCGACGAAAGTGTTAATCCAGTCCCAGCTTCATTACCATATTTACTACCAAGTATTTCACACGTTGAACCACGAACATCTGGATAAAGAGTGCAAATTACAAATTTTTTTTCTTCTGATTGCGTGTAATTACTGGAATACAAATAAATCATCACTCGCCGACACCACCAAAGAAGCGCACGTGGTAAATAGCTGGCGTAAGGGGCGCGGTAAACTACACGTATGGGCCACATAGTAAAAAGCGACGGGACGGATGCTAATCCTGGTTTTGGGGGTAACACCCGAGACACAGAATGCCGAGACGAACCATTCCTTCTTTCACTATATTATTATGTCCACAAATTGGACGCTGTAAGTACGATGAGTTAGTACTACTCTTTTTCGTTCAATCAAGAAGGGGTGTGGTGCGAATTATTGCACTGTTGACATTGATCATACCTGCGCGAGTCGACGGACACAAAATGGGAAATTGATTATCTCCGAATCCTGTGTCCCAGGGTAGCAGTTTGAGCAGCCTACTACTTTAGCACTTAAGGACCTTTTTTTTTTTTTTTTCGGTTTTATGGCTCGTCGGCACGATGGCAGTCATATCAGGCCCTGCACAGTCTCGTTGGGCACCTTATCTAGGTTTGATATTCATAATTTCATCAATTTAAATGTTCAAATAGAATTAAATAGTTCCCCTCATGCCTCTCAGCGAAATCGAGGAGATGAAATTGTCCTTAGTAGACCCTATGTGGGTCATACCCACCTCACATACCGTTTTAAAAAAAATATATATATTTGGGAGGAAGCTGCCACATGCAATTGTCAACCATCAATAAAGCATTTTTTAACTGAATGTGTAGATTTCAGGCATGTCCAAAGCCAGCACTACGCCTGAAGATCCGTGAAAGAACTATTTTCTGACGTGGACCCACAGCGCGTCTTGTCCTATGATCTACAACTTGATTTAAAGACTTTTATGCGCATTAGCAAAATTCTTTTTAGATCTACAGAAAATATTTTTATGAGAATTTGACCATAAATTTAATTCGTCTTGTCATCTGAAACCACCACCACCACCATCCTATCATGACATCAAGAACAAACGTTACCACTAATATACAAAAATCTGACTTTATCAGTAACCAAAACAGTATTATTATTATAAACCCGGTCCATGATTTCCGTTTGAAAATTTGTCATGGCATCCAGATCCGTTTTTGACGGTGCTGTAGCATTGGCTAGTATGTGTGTATTCTTCTCCAAGTTTGTGGATATACACAGCACCTAGACCCATGGTAGAATTATTTTCCTACCTGGACCCACAGAGCGTCTTGTCCTCTTTGAAAGAGGCTAAAATCTATAACTTGATTTAAAAACTTTTATACACACTTTCAAAACTCTTTTCAGAGCTATACCAAACGTTTGAGAATTTTGCCAATGTGATAAAATTTCCGCGGAACTTATTCTGTTTGTGAAATTTAAATTGATGAAGGTCTGAATACCAAACATAAACAGTGTACCCAAATAGGTTGTGGAAGTTGCAAAATGGCCATAATCATGCCAGCGTGCTGTAAAATCCAAACTCGAAACTCAAATTGATGTAAGGCTCATTTGTGTGCCCATGTGGCTGTGTGTCTACTGATACGGATACACGAGTCGAATTTATCAGTCGACAATACTTCTGGTCGAGCACTGCATGACGGTTTGCCTCTCCGTTTTGATGACGTCAATAAACCATTCCAACTGTTTGTTTCCACAGAAAGGCCAACATTGTGGACACCATGTTCAAGATGCTGGAGAAATATTCCACAGACCTGGAGGATATCGTGGCTGAGAGGACGATGCAGTTGGAGGAGGAAAAGAAAAAGACAGACCAGTTGTTGTTCCGGATGTTGCCAACGTGAGTATTTTGGGTCTGTCCGTCCTTCCTTTCTCTCTTGGCTGTCTTGACCAGTCGGTCGGTACCTCTCCCTATCCTGTCTTGACCAGTCGGTCGGTACCTCTCCCTATCCTGTCTTGACCAGTCGGTCGGTACCTCTCCCTATCCTGTCTTGACCAGTCGGTCGGTACCTCTCCCTATCCTGTCTTGACCAGTCGGTCGGTACCTCTCCCTATCCTGTCTTGACCAGTCGGTCGGTACCTCTCCCTATCCTGTCTTGACCTGTCGGTCGGTACCTCTCCCTATCCTGTCTTGACCAGTCGGTCGGTACCTCTCCCTATCCTGTCTTGACCAGTCGGTCGGTACCTCTCCCTATCCTGTCTTGACCAGTCGGTCGGTACCTCTCCCTATCCTGTCTTGACCAGTCGGTCGGTACCTCTCCCTATCCTGTCTTGACCTGTCGGTCGGTACCTCTCCCTATCCTGTCTTGACCAGTCGGTCGGTACCTCTCCCTATCCTGTCTTGACCAGTCGGTCGGTACCTCTCCCTATCCTGTCTTGACCAGTCGGTCGGTACCTCTCCCTATCCTGTCTTGACCAGTCGGTCGGTACCTCTCCCTATCCTGTCTTGGACGGTCGGTTAGCCACCCCCCCCCTTCTTGTCTTGACCGGTCGGTCGATCAGGCGCCCCCCCCCCCTGTCCTGGTTATCTTGGTCTATCGGTCCATCCCTTCCTCCCTCCTGTCTTAACCGGCCGGTCCACCCTCCGGCCTTCCCTCCTGGCTTGACTGGTCGGCCCGTCCGTCCTCTCCTGTCTTCACCGGCCTGTCTTCTCCCTGTCCTGTCTGTCGACCGGTCGGTCCCGTCCCGCCCTCCTGTCTTAGCCGGTCAGCTCCGCCCCTCCATCCTCTCTTAACCGGTCAATCTGTCCGCCCTCTCCCTGTCCTGCCTTCACAGATTGGTCCGTCCGTCGCTCCCTGTCTTAGCCGGTCAGCTCCGCCCCTCCATCCTCTTAACCGGTCAATCTGTCCGCCCTCTCCCTGTCCTGCCTTCACAGATTGGTCCGTCCGTCGCTCCCTGTCTTAGCCGGTCAGCTCCGCCCCTCCATCCTCTCTTAACCGGTCAATCTGTCCGCCCTCTCCCTGTCCTGCCTTCACAGATTGGTCCGTCCGTCGCTCCCTGTGTTGGCCGGTCAGTCCGGCTTTCCCTCCCTACTTCTATCCTGTCCTGTTTGTCGCTGCTAGTCTGTCCGTCCCACCTGTCCTATCCGGTCGGCCCAGCTTGTCCTGTCTGGTCCGGTTTGTCCCGCATGTCATGCCCGATCCTGTCCCGGTTGTCCTCCGTCCCATTGGTCCGGTCCTGTCTGGTGCTGCCCTGTCCCGTCTGTCCTTCCAACTGGTCCTCTCCGGTCCCGTCCCATCCGTCCGTCCAACTGGTCCTGTCAGTCCCGCTCTGTCCTATATCCTATCCGGTTCCATGCCAATGGTCCTGTCCTGTCTGGTCTTTCCCACTGGTCCCGACCAGTCCACCCCACTTGTTCACCTGTCCTGTCACGGCCGTCCACTCCTGCTGGTCCTGTCCTGTCCCGTCGGGCGGCTGGTGGTCCCGTCCCGTCCCACTGGTCCTATCCTGTCCCGACGGGCGGGTGGTGCTCCCGTCTTGTCCCGCTTGTCTTGTTCTGTTCTGTCCCGACGGGCGGGTGGTGCTCCCGTCTTGTCCCACTTGTCCTGTTCTGTCCCGACGGGCGGGTGGTGCTCTCGTCTTGTCCCACTTGTCCTGTCCTGTCCCGCCGGGCGTCTGGTCCCGTCCCAATTGTCCTGTCCTGTCCGGTCGGGCGTCAGGGGGTCCGGTCCCGTCCCACTTGTCCTGTCCCGTCATGTCCTGTCCTGTCGGGTGTCCGCTCCCGTCCCGTTTCTCCTGTCCGGTCCCATCCCGTTTGTCCTGTCGGGCGTCTGGTCCCGTCACGTCCGGTCCTGTCCCGTCGATTCCACTTGTCCTCTCCGGCCCTGCCATGTCCTGTCCCGTCCCGTCCGGTCCCCTTGTCCTGTCCCGTACCGTCCCACTTGTCCTGTCCGGCCGTCATGTCCTGTCCCGTCACGTCCGGTCCCACCTGTCCCGTCACGTCCGGTCCCGTCCGGTCAACGTCCTACCTGTCCTGTCCGGCCCTGTCATGTCCTGTCCCGTGTCCGGTCCCCGTCCCACCTGTCCGGCCCTGTCTCCGGTCCCCGTCCCACCTGTCCTTCCGGCCCTGTCCTGTCCTGTCCCGTGTCCGGGTCCCGTCCCACCTGTCCTTCCGGCCCTGACATGTCCTGTCCCGTGTCCGGTCCCCGTCCCACCTGTCCTTCCGGCCCTGTCATGTCCTGTCCCGTGTCCGGTCCCCGTCCCACCTGTCCTTCCGGCCCTGTCATGTCCTGTCCCGTGTCCGGTCCCCGTCCCACCTGTCCTGTCCCGCCCCGTGTCGGGTCGGGTCGGGTCCCCGTCCCACCTGTCCTGTCTTGTCCCACCTGCCCTGTCTTGTCCGGTCCCGTCGGGCGGGCGTCCGGTCCGGTCCGGTCCCCGTCCCACCTGTCATGTCCGGTCGGGCGGGGGTCCGGTACCGTCCCACTTGCCCGGCCCGGGCGGGTGGGCGGTAAGGTACCGTCCCACTTTTCCTGTCCCTTTCGGTAGGGTCTGGTCCTGTCCCACTTGTCCCGTCCGGTCGGGGGATCTGGTCCGGTCCCACCTGGCCTGTCGGGTGGTGGGCCCGGTCCTCTCTAATTAGAGGGCAATTGGCACATGGCAAGGGAAATAACCAGCATATTTCATGTGGAAGACTAGTTATTTCCCATGCTTTTCCTCTTTACCTACCTTGAAAATTACCATCCTGACAGTCTTGCATGCTTACCTCACACAGGACAGTGGCTGAGAGCCTGAAGATCGGCAAGAACGTGGAAGCGGAGTGTTTTGATGAGGTCACCATTTACTTCTCCGACATCGTGGGCTTCACCACCATCTCAGCTATGTCTACGCCTATGCAAGTTGTCGACTTACTCAACGATTTGTACACAATGTTTGATGCCACAATCAACGACCACGATGTCTACAAGGTAACTTTGTATAGTATATGTGAAATATGAATTGAGTTCTGGTGCGACCCAGACATCGTGTGTGCGTGTGTATCTGAAAAAGCATTATTTTACCGACACCGCGATGATCCCCGACACGAGGCCAATACCGAGACGTTCCCCCGAGACGGGACCCCAACTCCGAGACGATCACCGAAACGAGACCAACTGCGAAACTAGATCGTGTCAAGACCAATTCCGAAACGAGACTACTTCCGAGACGAGACCAACTCCGAGACGATAATCTAAACAAGACAACCAGACGATCACCGAGACGCGACCAACTCCGAAACGAGACGATCGCCGAAACGCGACCAACTCCGAAACGAGACGAGACCAGACCAACTCCGAAACGAGACCAACACCCAGACGAGACCAACTCCGAAACGAGACGATCACCGAGACGAGACGAACTCCGAAACGAGACGATCACCGAGACGAGACGAACTCCGAAACGAGACGATCACCGAGACGAGACGAACTCCGAAACGAGACGATCACCGAGACGTGACCAACTCTGAAACGAGACGATCACCGAGACGAGACGAACTCCGAAACGAGACGATCACCGAGACGAGACGAACTCCGAAACGAGACGATCACCGAGACGTGACTAACTCTGAAACGAGACGATCACCGAGACGAGACCAACTCCGAAACGAGACGATCACCGAGACGAGACGAACTCCGAAACGAGACGATCACCGAGACGAGACGAACTCCGAAACGAGACGATCACCGAGACGTGACCAACTCTGAAACGAGACGATCACCGAGACGAGACCAACTCTGAAACGAGACGATCACCGAGACGAGACCAACTCTGAAACGAGACGATCACCGAGACGAGACCAACTCCGAAACGAGACGATCACCGAGACAAGACCAACTCTGAAACGAGACGATCACCGAGACAAGACCAACTCCGAAACGAGACGAACTTCGAAAATTGAAGATCACAGAAACGAGACCAACTCCGAAACGATCACCGACACGAGACCAACTCCGAGTCAAAACGTGCCGACGCAAATCTTTCTCGATTTAGACAACATGACAGCGAAACAACGACACGGCGCCGATACCGACGCGCAGTCATCCATCACGGTGTCAGATACTATATTACAGTTTCTCTGTTCCTAAAATAATTTCTCTCTTTCCTCTCACACACACATGCAAAGACAAAAACATACGAGTCAACCATAAAAAAGGAACTCGGTATCTAGCATAACACAAAACATGTCGATAAAACAGACCTATGGTCAGTGTACCCTCAAAGCTGTGCGTATGCACGCGCACAGACGTGTTACAACAGGCACAGAAAGGAAAATATGTGTACAATAGGTTAATTACATGCAGTAATGTAATAATTTTGGGGATTAAAATTAGAAGGGGTCTGTCCCTTATAAATCTAAACCCCTTAAAATAAATTGGGGTTAGAATTACTATGGATCTAAGTGTCATCTAATTTAACTCCCTCAATAACACAATATGTTTAACACAATCCTGTAGCTAACATTCTAACAACCAAGTATAGGGTAAATATCTTGTAACTAAATCCAAGTATTATTGCATGCATTCTACAAAGTAAACTATTAAAAACTTAGAAGGAACACTGCTAATGTTAGCCCTACATGTTTCTCGTTTAGGTTAATTATAAAAATAGCCAAAATTTTAATTCAAGTGAAAATATCACAGTAATGAGTGCCAACTCAAGAGTCCATAGTCTTTTCTCTTTTCTCTGGCACATGTCACAGGCTGAATGAAACTGGGTCCATCAGTCCATTATGGTTTTTCTCAGAACTCGCTGTAAAAGCAGCGGGGGATCAGCGGGCGTTTCTCGTAGTCTTCTCTTATTCTGTCGTTCTGCTATTCTGCTCTCTGTCGTCTTGCTGCTTTTCATTTAGCACAACATGGCCGTTCTCGTATGGTCGTGCTTTCTCCAAACTCGGAATGGAAACTGTGTGAAAGTATAATAATATTCTTGTATTATATTTGCACCTCTCGAAAAAATATTGAGCGTAATGGACACCCCCTTGACTTGGAAACTAAGAATCTTTAATTTCGTTGGTTATGTTCTTTAATCATGTAACGATAAGACCTCGTCGGTGACCCCGCGCAGTGGGCAATACAGATCTAGCCATCATGCCCGTAGCGCAGTGAGTCAAGTCCGTTTTGTCTCGGTTTTGTAGATTGTTGGGAGTTACGGGGCATCACGCACTAGTGAAAGTGATACAAGTTCGTCTCGCCAGTTGATTCAGCAGAAGTTAAAAATCTAAGTAAAAAACGACTTGATCCAGTGCGCTACTCTAGCCTTATCCTCATCTGACTTGCTGTGAAAAAAACAACAACCTCACGCCCCTCTTCCCCCGCCACCATAACACTACCTTATAATCATTGCAAATTATCGATGTCCTAATTTACATAAGTTTTTGGGTGGACAAACATTCAAGGGCTTGATAAATCTAATTCAGAGCCCCATAAGGTCCGGCGCACATTGGCCAAATTTTTATCGACCGACTTTAGTTGAATGGTGGCGTCTCGACATTAAGTTTCAGTGAGACGGTTTTGATCGGTCGTCTAGTTGGGTGGTGACGTCACGCTAGTGAGACTATTATGATACGGCCTTAAAGATGTTGTAAGGATCAAAATGGGATTTTTATAATTTGTTTCATTTGACACATGCCTACTATAAATCCAACAGCTTAATTTGATCGAAAAAGGTAAATAAATGCACGTTTAAAAAAAAAAACACTACCATAATTGAAAAGCATCAGTTGACTGTCCAGAAAGCTCTTCACTCCCTGTGTACGCATTTCCTACACTGGGTACAAACACCCTTTGAACGCAAATCTTTCATGGGTGGACCCCATAGAGATAGTTCTGTTACCTGTTAGGGTTTCTCTGCTACTGGTTTGCTAGTCCGTATCAGCCCATAATTCTGGTGCTGTCTGCTGACTGGACCAATATCACTAACAGGCCTTGATGAGGAATGTTCTGTTTCTCAAGGGCCTCGCCTTGAGGGCATCGGCCTGAGGGATTTTGGTGGCGAAGAATCTGCAATTTACGTGAATTACTGATTTTGCCAATTCCTCACATCGGGTAGCCACACAAAGGCCACCGAATTCGGTCACCGAGCCACTAGGCGCCTTAGGTGAGAAGAATTGCACTAAATAATTTCAACAACTGCACAGAGCCCACCTAGATTCGGCCTTTTTCAGCGCCGTAGGTGCAGACTTTTTTTTATCGGAATCCAAAAGACATTCCTATTGCGCCGAAAGACACCGATCCGATGACACGGTGACGGGCAAAACCCTCGCTCGACAGGAAGGTGTGATGAGTCATATTTACGGCGAGCGGGGAGATTTTCTACTGACCAAACCACATCTGGACGGGACGATTGAGGAAATTTGATTGAAGATTTGGATTCAGCGGCCTTAAATTAACAAAGTCACTGTCATGATTCGGATGTTGTTAAAACTCACGCAGAGAGTGAGTGAGTTGTTGTTTTACCAGGGCCATGAGAAATTGGCTGGTGGCCTTGAACGGCCCTCGCGAATTATAGTTGGTGAGTAAATAAATGTAAAGTTAAACTATTGGATTCACGCTTGTCGGTTTTAATGTTCGTGATTAATAAGTAATGGAGTAGGGGTGAAACAAGGTGGGGATAGTTGATATTGTTAAGTATGACTAGACAAGTTTTTGCACGTTAACTGGCTGGTAGAATAGTGCAGACGTATTACTACAATTAAAATGGTGGGAGGTTTCGACCAATGAGATAGCTGAACTAATTGGGCCAGCGGACTAGCACTGCTGGGTAGTTAGATAGTATAAAACATCGTGTAACGTTCAGATTTATTGAATACAGACGAGCAGAAGCATCGTGTCGTGAAGTATCTCCGGTTGGCCAGTACCTGAATTGTGATTTGAAGACTAGAAGTCCTTGCTAACGGACTGACTGAGCTCTAGAAAGAAAGGTCTGAGTGGGCTGACCTTTGAAAGCCCACGCTGCGCTATTTTGATGTTCGCGCCTACCAGTAGGCGTGACCAATGGTAATATATCTTATTTGTTCAAGCATAATAGAAGATCAGAGATAGAGAGAGAACCACAGCCTCATAGGAAGTCTAGGAAACCCCAGCTGGCACTCGACGACGAGTGGCCTGTGTTATAGAATTATTTCCGTAGTATGATTGAAGTAATATGGCACATTGTTGATGAATTGAATAATGATTGTGCATATATATAAATAGTTTTTTTGCAACTGCATAATTACCTACAAGCCGAAGTGTGCTTCTGTAGGCTTGGAACGTACTGGGCTCTCCTAACATTCAAGCCCATATGATTTAGGGAGAGTTTGCCTGGCGACTGGCCAGTGGCGACTCAACAGTCACTTTAAATTGATATCTGGTTCCGTATAATATACCTATTTGCTTTTTGATTGCAGTACATCTATAAGGAACCATAATTACATGAATATCATAGATTAAGTTAGTAATTAGAATTTATTGCTTTGAATATACCTCTATTGTCTTTTGTTTTGTTTATTAATATTTATGTAAAACATGGCCTGACCGGCCTGACATATATAGATACTCTAGTTGTTTAGTACTTTTCTTGTGTGGTTGTGTCCGAGTGTGAGTTAGCTGCCTCTCGTGCAGTCGAATGCTCCCCAAGACCCTAACTCTGCTCCTGACAGTCACCGAGCAGAATTTGTTTATTTTGATAGAGAACAATATTTTAAAGATTTTAATCATTTTATAGACATGATAAGGGAGTATATCCGTTTGATCCCCATACCTAAAATTACTTCACAACATCGAATGTATAATCGATTAGTATAGATAGATTCTTTAGTCAATTTTGACAACTTTGTAACTCTGATTAATAGTGTACGGCCACTGAAAAAGAAACAAGACAAGTTCAAAAATTGGATGCGACAACTTAATCCATCCCTAGTCCGCCATCTTGTTTGTAGAGGCTGTATAGGGAGGACTTCCGAATGCGTTCCCTAGCTCGACAAGTGCATAGGCATCAATTGTCAGATTGATGTGTAACGACGTGAGGGTCTAGTCAGTTTGTATCATCGAGGCCGTAGGCCGATGTTCGTCTGGGCAGTAGTCAGATTGACATATCAGGGAAAGCCGCCGGGGTAGCTATGTATTGTTTTTGTTCTTCTTGGGGTATGGGGATCAAACGGATATACTTCCCATGATAATTCAAAATGTTTAAAGCGAGCATCTGGTCAACTCAGTTTCACTCTGCACAATTCCACGTGGTGCAGTGAGTAGTATGAGCAGGAAAAAAGTACACATAAAACCTACTAGGCGCAATGCACCGAAATTGTAGGCGGCCTTTGTGTAGCAGAGGCGCTCTAGGTGGTAACCGAGAGCTCCGACCTATAGGCGCCGACTTATTAGGCGGCCTTTCTGTGGTCACCCTACCACCGATCTTGTCGCTGTGAAGTAACCAAGTGGGCTGATTGAACTCACAAACTACCAATAAATGAATGGGGACTTAGAATCTAGATCTAGATCTAGCAGTTGTGAAAACAAGACCGGAAAAAAACATGCATGTACTTACTTTGTAGAGAAGAGCTTCATTCTCGGCAGCATTTAATTATGACGATGTTCAAATACTTTTTGGATCAACTGTGAAAATCTTTGCCCTAACAACGATCTTGTCGCTGTGAAGGAACCACGTGGATTGTCTGAACTCGCAAACTACCAAAAAAAATTAGGGGAAACAGGCCTAGCAGTTATGAAAACAAGACCAGAAAAAACACATGCATGAACTTACCTCGCAGAGAAGAGCTCCATTCTCGGCAGCATTTAACTATGACGATGTTCAAATACTTTTTGGATCAACTCTGAAAATCTTTGCCTTTCTTTCGCCGATCTTAGCGCTGTGAAGTAACCACGTGGACTGACTGGTTTCTGAGCTAGTTTGCGCTTGCCCGCTTCTTTCCCAGTCGTCCACGAACGTCCAGTGAGTTCACTTGGTAAACGTTTCACCAACGACACTAAAACAAATAAACAACAACAAGCGCGGTCCATTCCACGGAACATGTGTTACACCTGAAGACCAGTTTTACACCTTGCCTGCTCACTAAACGAATCATTAAATGCGATATTTATTTGAACCTTTTTGACAATAAAAAAGGAATCGTCACTTTACAAGTTTTTATCTTTAATTTAAAAACTGAAAGGTTTTTGATTTGATATTTCAAATTTATTTTCTTATAATGGTTTACATTTCGTGGAATGGGCCAAGACAACATTTTTTTAGCGTTCGGTCGTTAACCTTTTTCGCGCCAGGGCGGGAAGTTTATGATTTTCCTACTCATTGTTACTTTTAGGCCCGACACCAACCATCTGATTTTGACCAGACAACTAGTTGGTTGGTGATGTCACGACATTGAGTTCCAATGATTAAAAAAGCAGTTGGCTAGTGCGAGTTACCCTACTGAAACTATGACGAGGCGCCCACTAGCCGATTTTATTGTCCGACTAATTGGATGGTGACGTCACGACATTGAATTTGAATGAGACCCAAGTAGTTAGCTGGTGCAGGTCTTATTGAAAGTCAACGGCTTTTTAATTATGGTAATAAGTTAAACATGCTGTTTCATTTTTTTTTGTTCGTTTTGTTTTGTTAGCCAATTAAGCTGTCGGATTTTGTGGAAAAACATGTCTATGATGAAAACAATCAAGCAGGTCAACGTGTAAAATGTCGTTTAAAGGTTTCAAGCGTCAAGGCTTTGTCATCGATATTCATCATTCTAATGGCCGTGCGTTAGTTACAATTGGGGAGAGGGTAGCGATGTATAGGCTTGCCCGGGGGGGGGGGGGGGTGGAAGAGGAGGAGTAAAAAAATTGCCAGTATCGACTATACGTACTAAATTGATGGACTTCTTCCGTATCAAGGGCCCGGCATGCAATGGTTGATTTCGACTAGACGGCTAACCGGTTGGTGAGATGGCGATCTGTAGTTTGAATGAGATCACTTGTACTAGCCCGCCAATTCTTTTACTCATTGACACTCAATGTCGTGACGTCACCAACCAACTAATTTGGGGAAAATCAGTTAGTGGGGTCCGAGCCTTAAAGCGACATTACAAAAATTTTGATGGCAATTCACATTTTTACACAGTAACACGCATGTAGGGGGTTAAACTTGCTTGAGGACGCCATCGCTCACTGCTGAGTTCACGGGGAAATGAAACGCAGCAACAACAATGGCAACACGAATTTTGCAAAAGCAACGCAACTTGAGTCATGGGGGGGGGGGGGGGCAACTATACAGTATACATGTTCGATTTTGGCGATTTTTTGACACGCCCTTTCCCTTCGTCCTCGCTCACTTTTCATACTTTAAATGGCAGTGCTGCGCGAACTATTTGACTGCTTCATTAGAAATATATATTCCTGTATTAAAATCTGATTGTTACATAATAGTCCAACAAATTGCTTTGTTGAAAAAAAAATATAATATGCTTTTTAAGTAATTGCCATAACTGATAAGCTGTCTTACGTCTTACAGAACCCCCTCCATATAACATAAAAATCATATCAAAAATATAATTAGCGAATATGCTGGGGAAGGGGAGTTGGGGCGGGATGTGTAAACAATCCCCAGGACAAAATAGAGCATAAAATGATAATATACTTTATAATATATACGACCCATTGATATTTTTACTTGTAAACATGTTGGTATGTGAGCGCATTTGCTCGCCCACCCCCCTCCCCTCCCCCCCAAAAGAAAATCTCGAGGATTTTTTTTTTTTTTTTTGTAATTACTCCCCCCGCCCCACGGTGCTTTGTAGGAGGTCTGGAGGTTTATTTCTGATTCTATTATGACAAGGTTCTCACCTGTCTCATCTCTCGTTCCTATCTCGTATTTGTGTAGGCTTACTCATAAGTTTGTGTGTAAGCGTCGGTTTTTGTCATAGATAATGTGATCAGTGAAAGAGAATGGGAGACCTCCCCCCCCCACCCCCACCCCCCACCCCCACCCCCTTCCCCTCATCCATCACCCCCACACCCCCACCCCCAACTTTTTTTTCCAAGCTACATATTAATGTATAAGTTTTTTTGTTTTATCTTTCAAAAAATTAGCCGACCCCGCAAGATAAATCTTTCAGATTCTTTGAAGGAAGCCCAACCGTATATCTAGATCTAGGCTACATTAAAAGCAGCATTTGGATTCGATGCAATGACTAATAGAACTTGCGTAGAAATACACAGATGTGATTACGTTGATTTTCGACCACGGATATGTAAGAGAGGTCAAGGACAGAATTTCCGATCATGCTTTTTGATTCTACTCGTCGAAAATGCTTCGCTGTTTTTGCGACTCAAAATATTTTAATATAAATAATAGTAAAGACTGATTTTTGTTGAAAATGAATGTGTCCAGGTAACTCATCGTCAAAAATTGATGTAGTCCACCAAGTTTCATAATTTTTAACCAATTAGTCGCGAAGGTTTAGCTGCCTACAAGTTCTCCCTCTAGCTCAATTATAGTAAGATTGATGATGAGGTCACTGAAGTCTAATTAAGCTGGAAACAGAGAAAATACTGAATTGTGTCATCTGATAAGCCGAGAACTGAGAAAATACTGACTTGTGCCCCCCTGCTCATCTATAATTTACTATGTAAAATAATACTACCCGAGACACAGAATACCTAGACGGACCATTCCTTCTTCCACTATATGTCCACAACTTGTACGCGTATAAACACGGCGAGCACTACTCACAGAGCTCTACCGTACTAGTCTTTTCGGTTCATTTATGAAGGGGTGTGGTGCGAATTGTTGCACTGTTGACATGGATGATACGCGCGGAAGTCGACGGACGGAATCTGGCAAATTGATACGTCTCGGCATCCCATGCCGCGAATACTACGGTCCCCTAGCAACAGCAGAAGTTGAATGTCCGGACGTGGGAATAAAAAAGTCAGGCGGGAAAAAGTCCAATGGATAGAAAGTCAATTTATATTATTATTTTTGTTGTTGTTGTTGCCTATTCAAATAAATAAACATTCATGTAGAAGACTGCGCTTTCTCCAAACTCAAATCGTAAATTTACAGAATGATCGGCCATTGCTTTGTCCTCTCTTCGGGGACACGTTGTTGTACAGGCAAGGTGCTCGACTCTCATGCCGAAGGTGTAGGGTTCGATTCCCGGCCGGTGCAGGCATGTTGGAATTTGGAGGAATAATTCCTGCCCCTGATCCTATGGCAGGTAGGATCGAGCACCGGGTCTTCTCGGATAAGGACGAAAAACTCGGAATGCACGTTGTGCACGTTAAAAATTCCTTGGTATCTGAAAGCAGAATTAAAAACAACAACAACAAGAAACTAATCCCTACTACACAAAACAAAAATAAGAAAAAATAAAAGTGAGGTGTAAATGCCAAGAGTAGCGAACCTCGTAAATATAAAGACCTAAAATTAACCTGCTTTGTCCTTCTCTAGGTGGAGACAATTGGTGATGCTTACATGGTGGTCAGTGGACTTCCCATCAGGAATGGCAACCGTCACGCTGGAGAAATCGGGACTTTGGCCTTGGTGTTGCTGAGTCAGTGTGGCAAGTTCACCATCAGACACATGCCTCACGTACCTCTGCGGCTTCGTATTGGGTTACACACAGGTGAGATGATAATGACGATGGTGGTGGTGGGCGTTAGTGGTAGGTGGTGGTGGTGGTAGGGTTAGGGTTAGGGTTGAAGATGTTGATGGTGGTTGTTGTCGTCGTGGTGTTGGTGGAAGTGGTAGCGGTGGTGGTGATGATGATATGGTGGTAGTGGTGATAGTGGTTGTAATAGTGGTGCTGATGGGTGGTAGTGGTGGTAGTGGTGGTGATGGTGGTGGTAGTAATGATGGCGTTGGTGGTAGTAGTGGTCGTCGTAATGATGATATTATGATGATGGCAGTGGTATAGTGATGGTGATGGTGATGATGGTTATACTCGTGGTGATGATGGTAATGGTGAGTGATGGTGATGGTGATGGTGAGTGGTGGTGATGGTGATAATGGCCTAGATTGAATCACGAATTGATCTCCTTGGCTGACTACTTACTGTTTGACCACCATTCTTCAGGGTCTTGTGTGGCGGGTGTGGTGGGGTTGACCATGCCGAGGTTTTGTCTGTTTGGAGATACTGTCAACACGGCGTCTAGGATGGAATCTACGGGAGCAGGTGAGGACCCATGTCTGTGGGTCTGTCTGTCTGTCTGTCTGCTTCTCACTCTGTGTGCGTATGCATTATGTATGTCTCTCTCTCACTCTCTCTCTCTCTTTCTCTCTCTCTCTTTCTTTCTCACTCTCACTCTCTTTCTCTCTCTGTCTCCTTTTCTCTCTCTCTTTCTCTCTCTCTTACTCTCTCTCTCTCTCTCTCTCTCTCATATTCTCTCACATTATCTCTTCATCTCACTCTTTCACTCTCCTCATCCCCTTCCCCTCTTCCTCTCCCTCTCTCCCTCCCTCCCTCTTTCTCCCCAACAAATTCAACTCCTGAAACATCTCTTTATCACACATTCCAGTTCTGGTTTTAGTATCTTGATTTTGTAAATAGCAGATATCACGATGCATGGCGGCTTCGTTGACTCTCTCTCTCTCTCCCTTTTTTAACATATGAAAATATTTCAGTGTTCTTGTGCAGGTGAGCTGGTTTGTGTAAATGTAATTTAGCACGCGCGAATGTTAAATACAAAGAGATCAGCACTTTTGTTGAATGTGAATGGATGAATGAACTAAAGGACAGACAAACAAGAAGAGGGACCAACAGACAGATAGGCAAAAGGACAAACAGATAGACAGAAAGACATACAGACACACAAAGATAGAAACATTGTAATGCCGACTTGCTATTGTGTCGCAGTCGTGTCTTAGTTTCCTGTTCCTATTGACTCTGCAATCTGCCCGAGTGTTGCATATGTGCGCACTTCCATTCAGTCTCCTGGATTTAAAAACAAATGCGACGCGACTGAACGCAAGATAGTAGAATGTGTGGGCTTAGCCTTACCGATATTATTAGTCTAAACTTTGTTGTCAGAAATAGCAACAAAGAGAAATAGAAATAGGAAAATATATTTATATATGTATATTTATCTGTCGATCTTTCTCTTTCTCTCTCTTTCTCTCACTCTCCCTCCATCTATTGATCTGCCATTCCATCCATCCATCCGTCCGTCCGCTTGGCCCTCCTTCTCCCGCCTCCGTCTATCTATCTATCTGTCTGTCTACCTATCTATTTGTCTATCTATCTGTCTGTCTATCTGTCAACTTGTCTATCTATGTGTCTGTCCGTCCATCAATCAATCTATCTATCTATCTATTAATGCTTATCCTATCCTTGCAGCTTTCCGTGTTCACATCTCCGAGACTTGCAAGTTTGCCTTGGATGTTCTGGGTGGTTATTTCACAGAATACAGGGGTCAGACGGAACTCAAGGTGAGGCAGCCTTTGTAAATTCTTCTAAGTTTTTTTTTTTTTTTTGGTTTGTTTTGTGTTTTTAGCCATTGGTTTTGACTCAATCACCACCAAATGGGCCGGGGGTGGGGGTTGGGGGGGGGGGGGTCTTTTAAATTTTTATCATTTTCTAATGCCGCCGTTACCAGTGATAGGGGATGTAAGAACGTTTCTGTTGTTGTTGTTTTTTTGGGGGGGTTTGGTTATCGTCCTTGTGAGATTTTTTCCTGGTTGCGTCCCCTGAGCTGGACAGTGCTGGATGTTTCCAGTTTGATCAACTAGGTAGATTGAGGAGATGTTCGAGGGGGCTGTGCCTTTGCCGCTAGACGGGGTAGTGGCAGCAGAAATAGGGAAAGAAAGGAAGACAAGAAAGCCAGGATGAGGCAATCTACAAGGGAGAACTTTTCAGGGCTAAGACAGAGAACAACGGAAACAACAACAACAACAACAACAACAACAACAACAACAACAACAACAACAACAACAAAAATAAAAACAAGAAAAACAGAGGTGCAAAATGCCAAATTCAGACGGGGCCATGGTGGCCTAGAGGCAAGGTACTCGCCTCTCATGCCGAAGGCACCGGGTTCAAATCGCGATCGGTGCAGGCATGTTGGAATTCTGGGATTTTTCTCATAGTGTTCTGTCCCTGATCCTATGGTGGGTAGGATCGAGCACCTCGTCTTCTTGGATAAGGACGCTCGTTTGCACGTTGCGCACGTTAAAGATACCTTGGGCAGTTGGAAATCGTGAAGAGCAGGCCGTACAGGGTCGCTGCCCGAGCAAAATTCTAAATAAACGAATGCCTACCACAACAAGAAAAGTGAGGTGTAAGTGCCAAGGGCAGCGAACTTCTTAAAATAAAGACATAAACACACAATGCCAGAGTGAGAGGTCCTCAGAAAACAAAGACCTCAAAGTCTCCTAAGCTTTACTGTTGTTTTGAATATAAAATGTATGACAACTGCATCCTGGTGTCTTCGTGGTGTAGTCTAGACAAGCACTAGAATGATTTAATGACAATGAGAAGAGCAAAGAGACCTGCTTCAGGGGCCATCTGTACAATGCGTACACTCTAAGGGAAGGCGGTTTGGGGGAGGATAGCCCCACCCTATGAAAAGCGTGTAAGGGAAGAAAATGGGGTGAGAGCCTTAAGTACGCTTTTCAATTAATGTAACGTATCTATACAAAAAAAATGTAAGAAAACCCCTTTGTTCCCTATGGACTCAAAAACTACTGGACGTATTGAACTGAAATTTGGCACACACAATTGTACGATACTGACCAGTGTTCCTATGTACATAGGCATAAAAAAGCTTATGGGATTCGTGAGTTATTCCAATAATGCGATAAGAATGGAACAGTAAATTTGCGAGAGCGTTTGATCCGAATTGTACGTTCGTTAACCTATGACCTCTTTCTTTGTTAATCGCTTTTCCACTTCCGGTCCCGGAAAATGCCTAGGAAAATATAATATTTCTTTTCCATTAACACATGACGTTATCACTTCCTGCGATATGCAAACAAACTAACCCGTGCGCAAATCGTAGCCATTTGACAGATAAGATAAGATAAGATAAGATAAGATAAATTTTATTCGTCCTTGTACAAGGAAATTAGTTTTGATCATTGAATACATAACAATACAGTTACAGAAGCAGAAAGTATGATACATAGCGCGCACACACACATATATACACACACACTGATAAATTAACTAAATTAACAAAATTAACAGTGCACACAATATGCTTCCCTAACTAAAACACATTGACCTGACACGCAGGACATAATTCAACTGTGCACAGATTACGATCAAGATGACGACATTATTGTAACAGGACGTCAACGCGCAAAGGGAGAGCAGTAAAACGTATCTAAAAACAAACAAACAAAAATAAAGTAAAGCTAAAGGAACAGGCAAAATGAAGCAGGTCCATAATAATCACCCAGAACTGAAACTAATAAATCGATTTATCCCGGGCAGGGCCGGGAACTCAGCTAGTTATATCAAAAGTTTACTGTTTATAATTATCTCGTTCGAGCAAATTAAGCTCTTGGATTATATAAAAATCATATTATGAATAAAATAGTCCGCGCTAAATACCTATTAAAGTCTTAAATTATAAAAGCTGATCGTCGACATTTTTTTGCCGTTGTAATGGACGTACTCTTGAATAACGGGGAAGATGGATGGAGGTGTTGACCTCAATCGTATGAAAAGCGTTCATGTGGGGAGGGTAGATATATAAAACTTGCCAAAATTGAGCATACGTATTTTAAGGATGGTCCCCTGGCTCCTGCTGTAGAGGTGTGTTAATGGTTTGTATAATATGATATATGTTATGACTTCAGGGTAAAGGAATGCATAACACGTACTGGCTGTACGGGAAAGAAGGGTTTAACCTAGAGCTTCCGGAACCTCCTTCATTGGTTGGGTAAGTTGTTGTCTTTGGCTTACAGGGTCTGTGGTCAGTTAAATTTGTGTAGACAGGCAGACAGAGAGACAGACAGAGAAACGGCCAGATACAGACGGACAGATGGATAGGTGGATAGATATGTAGGTTGACAGACAGACAAACCGACAGACGGACAGAGAGTCTGACAGACATACATACAGGTAGACAGGCAAACGGACTATAGGATAGATAGATAGATAGATAGATAGATAGATAGATAGATAGATAGATAGATAGATAGATAGATAGATAGATAGATAGATAGACAGACAGACAGACAGACAGACAGACAGACAGATAGATAGATAGATAGATAGATAGATAGATAGATAGATAGATAGATAGATAGATAGATAGATAGATAGATAGATAGATAGATAGATAGATAGATAGATAGATAGATAAACAGACAGACAGACAGATAGACAGACAGACAGACAGATAGACAGATAGATAGATAGATAGATAAATAGATAGATAGACAATACGTATTTGCGAGATAACACAAACACATACTTTAAAAAAAGAAAATAACAGTTTCCTCTAGTAAAACCCCATAAATGCAATATTACTGACATTTACTTTCTATTTCCATTATTTCAGAGATAACACACACGGGTAAGTCAGTGTTTCCTTGCAGTGCCTCGTGTAAATGGCCACTTATGCATTATGTTTGTGACCTCTTTTTCTTGTTACAGCAGCGTATCTGTTTTTCTGTCACCGTCTTGTGTAAAAGGAAAAATGTTAGTTTTGATTTATCCTTGATCTTTCCTTCCTATTTTGGGCTAGCTTGGTGTGAGTTTCTGTGTATGTATGTATATATGTGTATAGGGTGTTTGTGTATGTATGTGCACATGTGTACGTATGTCTATGCGTTCTCCTGTGTGTGTGTGTGTGTGTGTGTGTGTGTGCTCTTGTTTTCTGTAGTCATTAGTGTCTTTAAACATTTGCAATCTTTTAAAGTAGGCGAGGGTTCCGTTAACTTTACTTGCGGAATCATAAACTGTAATAGCCCAACCTAGAGATATTCCTGTTTAATTTTGAACGGTTTGTTGGAAAAACAAATACACTTTACTGATACATGGATAGATCTTTAAATATTTTTTTAACTCACATTTTTTAACAATATTATGGTTCGTCTTTTTTTCAAATCTGTGTAAAAATTAGAAATTTTTTCCCCAAGCACGACAACTTCCTTTAGAACCTAATGAAATCACCTAAAATACTGATAATTATAGAGAGTGGAAGTTCAGGTGTGACGACAAGAAAATCGAGATTATGGCAAACAATCAAAACAAACGAATAGATTACTAGGTGTGATTCAGGTATTTTTACATTTTCGCTATTTCTTATCCACAGACTGGATTCTATAATGAATTCCTTGGCAATGGATTTGAAAAATGCATCGAACCCGCCCAAAATCGAGCCACTTGTCAAATCAACTTCCGTCCCGAACTTAGCCACGCCCACGACGTCACCAACACCCAATGAAAACGCGTCCTCTAGTTCAAATCACACCAGCAGCCATCCTTCCAATCTGGACGAAGCTCATAAAGGCAACTGCAAGCAGGCTAAAAATAACATGAACACCAGCGTTGTGACGGCGGATATAAATATCACAAGAGGCGGGGCCGATAATGACGTCACAAACGATTCGTCCAATCCCAACGCTGGCTCCGCCTACGTGGCGGGGCCCGGCCAGAATCGTCACAGCGAAAGTAATGACAGCGGGTTTGGGTCCGAGAGAAAACATTCGCAAAGCAACGATGGTTCTGGTGTAGGTGGTGCAGCGAACGGTGGTAAAGCTAACTATAGTGACCACTCGTCACGTAGCAATCCTCCGAGCTCCAGCAGCGATAGCAACAGGATTTCTATCGTGTCTTCCTCTGACGTTAGTTTACATAACAACCAGGTACCGCTCGTGGATGTTGGAGACGAGTTAGCGCCAGTGACGGAAGTGTAATGGACGTCCGCATCCGACGGACGCTGGGATTTCCTATTTAACGACCAATCATTTGAAAGACAACTGAATGTTTACTCACTTCCACAAACTGAAGTATGTGCATGCTCACGAATTTATTTATTTATCTATTTATTTACTTATTTTATATCAGTTTTTTTATTTTTTTATTTTCTGAATTCACTTTTGACACAAGTTTAAGGAGAATGCTAGTCTAAATGTACTAGGTAAACAGTTTTCCGCCTTGTTCATATTCTGCCACATAAAAAGTCCTTTGTGGTGTGCCCAAATGCCCTCATTTGTTCGATCCTATAATGATTTTTGTAATTACATTATTTTATTAAGGAGAAAAAAAATTTAATGTCTACACTAATAAACTGCCCACAGAATTCTATAGGTAGACTGGCGTGGGAAGTAGGTCAAGTCACTGAGCAACCTACGGTGCCTCGAGGTGAGATAAGAGGAAGGCAAAGTTTCGACACAAACGTTTGAAAAATGATGCGCTCTTGCTGTGTACTATTGGTTTGGGCTGTAATTAATAGTCGCTTGCCTTCATTTTGTCTGCAATGATGCAGCGCTAGGTGGCTATGCGAATTGCCGCCATCTTTTAGTGGACGGAAGAGAAACAGCGGAACCGAGCTCTTTCTCTCTTGTCTATTGTATAACTCTGCGAAGCTGTCATGGAATGGAACGCTAAAATGTGTGCTCACCTGGAACGGGGAAACTATGGGTGGTTGTACAATGAACAATATCTCGTCATCAAATAGCACATATTTGAATACTTTCTGGAATTTATCGCAGTTTGATACTGTAGGAATGTTATACTAATTTTATCTAATTAATATGTTTTACTCAGCGCAAAGAAGCAAACCCAAAATCAGGCTACAGTCTAGCAAATAACAGGTCAGTTCGATAAGTTAAGTAGGAAATAATTATGGGCTTCTGCACAGTTTGAAATAAATGCAACTGTCAGTTATAAGAAAATCGATTTTGATTTCTTTCAATCTAAAACAGACTTTCTTTTTAAAGACCTTTTTTTCTTTTTACATTTTTATTATTGTATTATTGTTAATGTTATTATATTGTTATTATTATTAGTATTATTCTTTTGGTCAACAAATGTTATTTTTTGGAATGATTTCTGTTGGCATCATAATGATTTTGTTTATATCACCTGTAAATATAATAATAATGTTACATGATAATTTGTTATATAATATGTGTCTGCATGCCTGTCTGTCTGCCTGTTTATCAGTGTTTGACTGCATAATATGTCAGATCTTGTATATGAGGCAGACAGTCAATCTGGATTTTAAGGCTCCAAAAATATTAGGATGTACTTTTGGATTTTTGACCTCAGTTATAATCGTGATAATATTATTATGGTCTATATTGAAACTTTACAGATTACTGTGCTAATGCGTAATATTCCCATTTTAGTTTTGCTTATTACTGAAATATCTTCCATCTCTTTCCATAGACGAAGACTAGCTACCCGCGAGTTCAGTTCTGTTGTATTCTCGTATCCATAAGATTAGATAAGAATCATGAGGGAAATTCACTTTCATAGAGCATGTAAAATCATATACATGGTACACACATCTAGCACTTCATTAAATGAATATATTATCATAATTCAATAACAGGCTTATTACAAGAATTGACATGGCATTGAACCTTGGTGAAATAATGATGCACATTATTTAGCTATAATGTCTTGTTGAAACGAACTGCGGAGGGCAAACAACAACAACAACAACAACAAAACGATCATTATGCGTATCTTTCTAAGTTTGCTTTGACGTGTATTATTCTGTTGCTCGTAAATGATATAGAAATTTGATTAAACATGTTTTGTGTTACAAGAAAGCTGAAGCCGATAATTCTAATGATTTGTTTTTCTTTTGAAGTTTTTCATTTGGACAATTGTGCTGGGCAGGGACATGTTTTTGAGTTATCCGGATTTTTGGATAATCCTTTTCGAAATATCTGCCTATCCGGATCGTGATCCAAATTTTAGACCAGTTACGAAAATCAGGTCTGGTTCCTAGATCTGTAACGAAGCACTTTGTCTCGATGCCTTGACAAAAATATCCAGAAAAATATTTGACAGATAGGGTGAGGTGGTAAGGGATTAGTTTGGCAGAGGTTAGAAAGAACAGTAGAATAATTTTACACAATCCTTTTTTTCTCATTGAATGTGTTTAAATGATTTGAGCAAATGAATGTTTTAATTCACTGTGAAAATGACGCACGATCACAAGCATGTTGTTAGAATTTGTGACTGTCAGTCTTCCTAAATCTGTCCCCGTTACTGTGTAGAATGTGATAATGCGATTTCCGGAAGCTGTACATTTTCTTACCTACGATCGAGTTTAGTCATTGACTGTGTTGCAGGCTATAGTGTGATCCATATGTTTCTATTTATAATCTTTCAAATCCGTCCATAAAGTTGATAATTATTTCACTGATTTATGTTTTTAATGTGATGTTTTGTTTGTTTTTCTTTGATAATGTGATATTTTAAATATTTGTTGTTGGTTTTTCTTCGTTTCTTTCAACGACCTTTGTTCTCATTTGTTCCAACTCCACTTTTTGCACAACTGAGAAATTTGACCCTAAACGATTTGGGCTTTAGTATTAGGATAAGGAGTTAGAGTAAATCGGAACTGTGGAACCGCTTGATAAGTGCCACAACGCAATTTAAACAAGTGTCAAAGTGTCCATTTGTTATATCTCTTCTACATATTAAATGATCTCCAGCGTTTCAGAAAATGGAGATAGAACAAACAAGAACTAAGGTCGTGTTTTGTGTTATCAAAATTCTCATCAGTGTTAATCACCAATCAAATTACATGTTTTCAATCTTTTATCCAATTTATGACAACTTTGTGCGTTTGGCGAAAGTTAATTATTGATGTTTTACATTATGTGTAATAATATTCATTTTTGTATCCTTGTGTTGTCACAAAACCAGAAACACTCTGTTTCTTTCATTATTGTTCTTGTTGTTGTTACAGTTTTGTCTATATGCGTTATGTAATTGCGTAATTCTGCGTGAAAAGAGTTGTATTTCTGTGATAAACAGTTGCTGTGATGGCACAGTTTGAGATCTGTCTGTGACGTCACCATTGTCGCTACTAAGTAACTTGTAAACATGGTCTCGCAGGGCACAAACCACTGAAGTCTAAGGAAAGTTAACCGTTTAGGAGGAAGAAAAACGTGATTAATTTTATCATTGGCGTGACTGATATCACTTCATTTACATCAATACTTTGTCTTAAGCCAGTAATTTCATATGTCCTTTTAAGACAGGCGTCAGACAGAGAAAGCTGCTCGCCATTCGTCGCACCCCATTACTTATTTTAGATCATTAAAGTCAATGAACATATTTCAACAAAGGAAAGTAGTCATACAGAGAAAGGAACATCCACTCGCCGCTTGGCGCTGGTCACAAGCCCTTAATGGGTGGCGTGTGACAAGTCATATTATGGCGAACAACTTTCGCTGTGTGACGCCTGCCTAAGTGTAATAATGTTATGATTAACCCGGCGCCACTTTTATCAGGTTTTTGCAATTTCTGTTTGTTTGTAGGAAAAAAATTGGTAATCAAAAACTTTAGTTTAAATATTATGCAGATTCGCGGTTTTGTGATAGAAATGTTCGAGCTATTCACTTCAACCCCCTCCCGGATTTCCCCACCCACACCAGGTTTTGTGTCTTGGGAGTACGTTCAGAGCTCATCCCATCGCTGGTAAAAGTCTCCATTATTGGTTGGGTGTTTTTTGTTGTTTTTTTCGTATGTGGGCAGAATTTTTTTTTCATGTGGCCATAAAAATGAGTAGGATGGCGTTTTAGTAGATGTTAGCCTGCATACACGTTATAGGCTGAAAGAGCAGTGCATACATATATTAAATGGTACGCTTAACTGAGTGGAAAATGAAAATACTATGCTGTGTTAAGATCAGGTATTGATTCCAGCCAGAGTGAACAAGAGGGTTTGAGAAAGAACGACATATCAAAAGTTACAAAAAATAGTACATGACGACAGGACAGGTGTACTCGCCAGAGACGGGAAAGTTTTGGATAAAACCTTGCAATGTGCACACGCACGTGCAATTCCTTTTGTAGCCCTTCAGCACATTTTTCATGTTTAAAGACCACCGTTTCCTTAGGGACATC
Source organism: Onchidella celtica (assembly GCA_963931925.1). Classification (NCBI taxonomy): domain Eukaryota; kingdom Metazoa; phylum Mollusca; class Gastropoda; order Systellommatophora; family Onchidiidae; genus Onchidella; species Onchidella celtica. Next base: position 21,706,385 of record OZ007580.1, on the reverse strand, counting down.
AGACAAGGTGCTCGCCTCTCATGTTGAAGGTCCCGGGTTCGAATCCCGCGGTGCAGGCATGTTGGAATTTGGGGATTTTTCTCATATTTTCCTGTCCCTGATCCTATGGGAGGTACGATCGAACATTTAGTTTTCTCGGATAAGGACGAAAAACTTGGAGGGCCCGTGTGCAGGTTGCGCACGTTAAGGATATACCCTGGCAGTTGGAAATCGAGAAGAGCAGGGCGAACACACTGCTTCCCGGGCAAAATTAAATGAAATGTATCCCTACCACTCCTTCCTGCCCCCCCCCCCAAAAACAAACAAACAAAAACAAAACAACTCCCCCCCCCCCCCCCCCCCCCCGCGACCGGCGCTGCACTATGGCGACAACATGTATTAATGTTTTAACATTGTGTTCTTTCTTAAGATAATTATTTTTACACTTGATGTACAATGTATTCTTCTTTTGTTCTCATCAATTTAAGAAAAATGCAAACTTTTCCGACTGGCGGTTTGTGTCCTAGACCTGAAAGAAACTAGAAAAAAAAAGTTAACACTTGTTCCATTTAACCAACGTTTAGAATCTGGCAAATTGAAAATCAAACATAATAATCTCGACCTTGTTTGGCCATTATAACATGCCCAAACGTGAATGAGAGAGTTTGTTAGTTATGACAACGCTGTTCAAACAACGGACACTCCGAATGGACGTAATGTGGACATCAGCGTTTGATTTTATGGCGTGTTAATAATGTTGTGACACTGGGCGTGTATTTATCTGTATGTTTATTTTTCTGTTGAACTGTTGATCTGCATACCTTCATATCACGGCAGGTATAACAGACAATAGATAATACTGATGTGTTCGTCTATCTGAACACAGGACCTGTAGTTATTTCTGTTGTTCTGAAGCGAAAATTCATGCTCACATATAGAGACATTCCACAATAGCATTAAATTCAAGATTGCTAGTGATATTAATTGATACAGTGCGTTGGGCCCATGACTGTTTAGTATGACTTTTGCTATATAGGTCACACATGAGAACCTTGCTTCCCTTTTCATAGTATTTAAACTCGTTCACTGCTCTGTAGGCGTACATGGTACGTCCTAAAATCATTAGTGCTAGCAAAAATATAGATACAATAAAATGAGACAGCTAGCGCTTTTAGCGTGCACAGATTTTTGCATCGCCACCTAGTGGCGGATGCGAAGAAGTCTTGAACAATGCCGTATTTTACAAAGCCAATGTAAGGAAATTATTGAATTTTTTTCACTGTTTGGCTATCCCTGTAGGCCTTGATTGAAGTCACGCACCTTGAATCTTTTTTTTCCCCTTAAGTCGCAGTAGCACTGTAACAAGTCGGCATCAATTTATCATTATATAAAGCGTTCTTTTCATGCAGTGCGCCAAGGGCTCCGTCTCCGATCAGAACGCAAACTGTGTGCACGGTTTTTTTAAAGGCGCGAAGTAGGGAGTGTCTCATTTAGTAAGTATCTAGTAGCGTTGGTGCTGGTCCGCAGCGCTGTGGACGTACATCGTATGTCCTAGATACGATAGTGAGAGTGTGCTGTCCAGCATACGGCGGGGGAAATCGGGCAGCAGAGAAGTGGTTAAGAATAATTTATTATTGTCTACAACAATACAGAACACTTTTCTTTGGTTCGATGACGCCGTGGGATTGAAAGTGGCGCATTCCGCAATATCGTTATCTGTTTCGCTCTCAAAATGTCCCGGCAGGAAATGATCGGTTGATACGCTCACGGGTATATGTGACATATAAAGCAAAACGAAATAAAAATGATATAGGGCCCACAGGAGCCACTGATGGTCTAGATATTATCTACATAACTTCAGATCCTTCCAAGATCTCACTCAAACTAGAGAAACGTATTGAAAAGTTATAACTTGTAAATTTTGTTGTAGCTCACTTTGAACGATGATTATGACATTTTCTCCATCGTGTCTTGTAAAAATGTACCCCTGGGAGAAAATTGTTACAATAACCAACAAACTTAGCTGATGTTTCACTCTTTCGAGACTTACATGATACAGATATTGTTTCAGGTAAGACAAGATGTAAAAAAGCGCCGCATCATTTTCGTTTATGGTTACGATTGTGTATTGCGTTTCATGAGTATGTGTATGGTAAAATGTCTGTGTGTTATGAATTCTTATAGTTTGTGTCATTGTTGTGTGTGTATTTTCTGTTCCTATTTTTTTCTAAACTAACTCACAGACACACTTGCAGCCGTAGGACTGACTGCCCTGTAGGGGCCACTTCTTCACCTTCATCACTGACCATCGACTTTATCGTCATTCCGTATATTCACTGATTATTTCAAGCAGTCCTCTGTGGTTCCTCATCAGGAGAATTTAAACTAAAGTTATGAGATAATTTTAAGATGACCCACAAAAAATAAACACTGTTCTTGGCTTCTGAAGATTCTTTGAAATCTGTCAAGAATACTTGTGACTCACGTCTCAATTCAGGATTAGAGCAGATGAAAGACACAGTTTCAAAACTGCATTAAAGCAAACTTGTGTAAGGTATTGGCACTCACCATGGAAGGTGTTGTAGAGAAACTATTGAGATTTAATGCAGCGACTCAGAGATGTTTGGTCGCGACACTAGTTCTTGTTTGTTCCAACACCACTTCCAGCATATCTGAGAATTTGGACGTTAAACTTGAGGGTTTAGTATTATGATTTGCAGTTTAGAATAAGTAGAAACTGTGAAACAGCTTGATTAAACGCCACAAGGCGTTTTGAACAAGTGTCAAAGTGTGCATTTGTTCTCGTAGTTTCTCTATACATGTATACTGAAAGATCTCCAGTTTTTCAGAAAATGGAGACAAAAAAAAAAAACAAGTTCGAGCGAGATATGCCCAGCATTTGTAGACATCTGGTCTCATTATTTCTTTCGTAGCAACCCAGCACTTTTACGAAAAGCAATTTGCAAGGGTCTCATATCACATGCTTCGTCCGTTAAATATTCCCTGAGAACAAAACATTCTACAGAATGAAATGTCCTCATTATTGTTTGTTTGTTGGTGTTGTCTTTCATTAAGAAATGAGCTATACAAATAACAGTTGGCTACATGTTGACAAGCTCAGAAGGTCTGTGGATTGATTAGCAATGTTCTTTAGTGGTTGAAACATCTTTCGATTGAAAGATTCAGATATTAACTTAAACATTTAACTCAATGTGTACAGACTGGTATATCAGAATTTCAGCCAGGGATTTCCCACGATTGTTTTTTTTTTTTAAACTAGGACATAACATCTATGAAGAGAAAACTACTACATTGTCATGTCTAATTAATTCCACTTTAAATATAAACAAATTTCCGGGGGCTGTAATAATTTACACGATGATTTTACCCTGGGACCTTTAGAAACTTCATCACTTATTTTATTTCTTTATGGAACAGGTCAATTTCCAGTACGTAGACTAAAGGCAGAGTTGTAGGTCAGCCTCACGTCACGGTCAACTAATGTTGAAATAATAATATTATTTTTTGCATTGTTTAACCATGCATGATTATTGTCCTGCAAGTTTTGTTCGAACCCACTGCGTTTTGACGTTGATATTCAAAATAAAATCATGTTTGTACTGTCACCAATGAAGTCTCAGCCTTTCTTTGTCTGATTTTCTTTAGTGTTTGGCTCTTTACGTGTTTGTACATACGCTTGAGTGAATGTGCACAGAGAAGCAGGAGTTGGGAGTTGGTTGTTGTTTTTTTTGGAGGGGGGGGGGGAGGGGGTGGGGGGGGGGGAAGAGGGACGCATGGCTACTATTGAATAATGGTTAAGGGCTAAGTTAGCCTAGGTCAGAGGTTCTCAACATGAGCGATTGAGGTTTTCAGCCAGGGAGGACAAGGGGCGAAAACGCTGAAGGAGGGCGAGTTAGGGACAAATACAGGGCTGCCACGGTCTTCTTCAACACGAGAGATAGATGAGTTGTATCAATAAAGAAGCTCTATTTTTTTTTTTTTTTTTAGTGCATTTGATAGAGAATACTTTCTGTTTTATATGATGTATAAACAGCACACGCCTATTGTCACGACTAAGGCTATGAAAGACTTAACGCCATAATTTGGGTGTAGTCTGTCTTTAGGGATTTACGGAAGGTGGGGGGGGGGGGGTAAGAGAAAAAGATGAAAGGGGGAATGGGGGGGGGGATGAAAGAAAACTTGGAGACTAAGGGGGGGGGGTGGGGCGATCGACTGAAAACGGCCGAGAACCAACGGCCTAGGTACCCGCTAGCCGACTATTTGGTTAGTGATGTCACGGCAATGAGTTTCAATGAGAAACAAAACCCTCAATAGGCTAACATTGTGTGGTCTGCTTGAAACTGGATGTTGTGACGTCATTAGCTAACTACGTCACAGATCAAAACCGGCCAGTGTGCCCCTAGGCTTACAATGTAGCCACATTAGTTTGAGTTTCATTTTTGGGTTTTTCGGGGCCTGGACATGATAGCAGCCTTGTGGTTGTTGTGTTCTTTTTGTTGTTGTTTTTGACACCCTATTTATGTTTGGTATTCAGAGCTTCATTGATTTCAAGTTGCACAAGTAGAAGTTAGATCAACAGCAACAACAAAATTAATTGAGAATGTGGCAGAAGGTCCTGGCCGTGAATATGACTTATGACAAAGTGTTTCCGGTTCTAAGCTGTAACTTGTGAAATAACTTAGGAAATTAGTGGTGAATGTATGTTTATAATTATGACGAGAAGTCAACTGACATTATTGTTGTGTCGGTCTCACGTCTTCTCACGTCTTGGAGACCGCACACACAGTGACACTGGCATATTTATGTGGTCAGTACCCTCCTAACAGTTAACCTTGTCTTTGTCTCCTCTCCGCCTGTCGTAGGGTCGTTGTACATCGTGAGAAAGCAAGTTCGTTGTCCGTCTTTGTTCTTGTTTAACTATATATGTAGGATGCCTGGGAGTCCCGTCAGTCGGTGTAGTAGACGTGTACCTGTGCAATGCCCATCTGTACAGTGTTCATTTATATGTGAAATTATTTCTGTGTATAACGTATACCTATACAGTGACAGTAACTTTCATATCCGTATATAGACTTACGTTATTCTGTAATATTCTAAAAACCCCACGCATGACACCACAATTATCTTAGGAAAATGTCCATTTTGAACCACTTTAGCCGATAAATCTGAACAAAATCTGGACTCAACAGGACCATGTTATGCCTGTGTGTTGGGGTCTGCTTTAGTCGCTCAAATGCGGTTTTACTAAAGGCTTTTGAGACAGTGTCTTAATATCTTTTCTCAAATTTCCTCCTTTTTTTACAGACATTTTATTTGTGTTTGCAATACACTTAAACTAATGGAGCCAGTCCAAAAGAAAACACTTGCAAATGAAATACTATAGTTATACAGACGAACTGTTGTCTAGAAGTGGAATTAATTATGGTAATCAAAGAGTCAATGTCGTGAATGTGGCACTGAACGAAATTTTGCACCAAAGATCTTCTGTCACAGTCTCATTTCTAAGCGGCGAAGCCAAGTTTATTTAGACATAATTTTATCGTTTTCGTTCAGCTTCATTGGTTATTTTCCCCTTTATATCAGAGTACTTCTCTAACCGTCTAATTTCAATTTTTTGTGGAGCAATCTTTCTTGTTCCATAATTATGAATCTACAACATTTATTACAATATCTACATTTTGGCGCAAAAAATAATATCTGTCATCGTTTTGAGCATATGATTTGTTATTAATGTGTTAAAAATGACCCAATTCCATCCAGTGAAGGAAATAAATAGTTGTTTTTTTTTGCTCTCCTGTAAAATTTTGTATAAAGCATTTAGATGATTAGAAAATTACACCGACGATATAATTTTTTAGCTGGTGGAAAACAGAAAGAATTGGATAACTGTTTCACCTGATATTGTTTACTTTTCCTATTGTTTGTCAGTTTATTGCCCCCACGATAAGGCTTTGTAAAGACACACAGCTTTCATTCTTTCTTTCCTTCTTTCTCTTTCTCTCTTTCTTTAATTTTCTAAGCCTATTTTTGCTTGGGTGTGGGTTTGTCATTGGAAACAAACAAAGGAAGAAACGAACAAAGACATAAGCAATAAATTATTGTGATGATTATGAATATGATACGGGCTGAGGCTCCGGCCATTGCCAAGGAGAAACCTACTTCCACCTTGCACACCTCTCCATGTACCGATCTCTTTCTTTCCTTATCTTCCTCCTCCTCATCATCTTCCTCTCCCCCCCCCCCCCGCCCTCTCTCTCTCTCTCTCTCTCTCTCTCTCTCTCTCTTGAATGTCTGTGCAAAAGTAAACTTGAAGTCGTTTCAGGATAATTCCAACACAGGGTGTTCCTCGTGGCTAATAAAATTAACTGTTATTTTGTTTTGATATAACACAAGTACGATTGCATTCTATGAACGTCGAAAGTAGCAAAGTATGACAATGTCTTAACAGAAACAATCTGCTAAGAGAATATTTACAGTAAGTATAACTATTAATTACGACATTATTTTAGGTAAGAACATATTTATACACACATTAATTTCTTTGTGCACTAGTCGTAAAATGTGCATACCTGCGCACAGCTGCCCGGAACATTGCCCACAGGGTTCTGCAAAAAAAACCAACAACAACAACAACACAACTTTCCTTTTCTGTCAGTATCCATTTTGGAAGGATTAAAAAGTTAAACGGCCACCTATGAAACATATCGAGGGGTATTTGACATATTGTTGTATGCGAAATTTTGCGGATTTTGAGGTTTTGTCAGGAAAATGGTTCTCTAGCTCCTAATTTCATTATGTATAAGTGACATTCCAATCGGTTAAAAACCTTTCGCGATATTATCTGTTTGTGACGTAATGTTGTATGCGTTTTGGCCCTGATTTTTACGCAACTCTTCAAACTTTCAATCCTCATTTTCTCGAAAAGGCAAAAATACAAACGCAACAATATGGAAAGTACATAACGACATGTGGCTGTCATCACAAGCCATAGAGATAAATTCATTATGTATCTACCATTAAACTCCATGCTTAGTTCCTGTTACATTTAAAAGGGTCTGAGTTTTCTCTTTCAGGCACGGTGTGCATGGCCATCTGTGGAGTTGTTTGGAAACTCCGCTCCCGAAGTCATGCCACAGTCGATTTGCAACAGTTGTTATGTCCATACGTGAACTGTCCTTCCGTACCCAGTTGTCAAAAGTTGCTTTCTTCAACAGTTTCTAAAAGGGTGGGGGGGGGGGGCGAGAATACTGGAGGATGGCTCTTCCCGAGACACAGCATACCGAGATGAATCAGCTCGAAATATTCCCTCCATCGACTTGCGTTCGTATCATCGACGTCAACAGTGCAACAATTCGCACCAAACCTCTTCATAATTGAACCAAAAAAAAGTAGTACTCACAGTATCTATACGCACGCAATTTGTGGGCGTAATGGTGGGAAAAGGAATGGCTCGTCTCGATATTCTGTGTCTCGACCTCTCCTGTGTCTCCTGATAGAAAAACGTTTAATCTAAATATAGAATTAGGTGTCCCACGCGTGGCCTAGATTCATACTCAACCATCTGTAATGTGCCTTTCTGCGGCTCGGCACTAGGGTGATCTTACCTTGTCAGGTACAAATAACAACACAGTAAGTGAACCACTTCTCACATGATCGTTGAGAGAATCTGAGCAAATTCCGCTACTCCAGCTTCTGGACTAATCGTAAAATAAATCCTTTCGTTCTTGCCTACAGTTTGGTGTTGTCTTCTGCCTTTGACAAGTCCTGGTCTTTACTGACTTTTTTCTCCTGGGCAGCACCTTTGACATCGTGCTCCTGGTTCCTGATGCTCTCCTGCAAGAGGGTGTCCTTGGTCTCCGGTAAGAATAGGGTCAGAACGAGACATACAAGCGTGAGAGACCCGATCATCACATAGGACAGCACAACCATATCGTCCTGTAAAAGGGGAGATACGTGTGCTATGTTATACAAGTCGCTTTCATATAAGCGAATAAGATGACAACTGTAATAATGATGATAACAGTAATAACAAAGATATTAGTGAGGATTTGGGACCATTCACAATAAAGTATCACTTTATTCGAAATATTGGCTGTTCTTCTTGTATTGGTAACTGCCAAATTAATCAGTCGCATAAATTGAGTTTGTAGTAACGGGCAATTTTTCTTTTTATGAGAAAGTAGGCAATATAAAGATGCTGATGATAATACTATTATTAATATTAATATTAATACTAATAACAGTTCAATTTCCAACACCACCTTCCTTCTTCCTGTTGTATGTGAACTCATGGAATTTTTGTATGTCTTCATAAATCACAAGCAAAGCCTGACAATGAAAATGCAAATGTGTACAACCTGCCCAGTGTCCAACCAGGAAATAAAAACGATACGAACTGTGACCGAATGGAAAACCTATAATGGGGTGGGGTGGTGGGTGGGGGGGTGGGGGGGGGGGAGGGACGAAAACAATGATCAAATCCAGGGTCCATTTGAGCATTATCACTCTCACGTGGGACACGGACCTAAGACAGCGAATAATCGAGGATAGCTTTCCTGTGTCTCTTGAAACAATTCGTCTAAACTAAGAACGGGGTGCCTCACGCGTGGCCTAGGGTCTTTCTCAAGTGTCTACAATGTACGTTTTAGAGGTCGGCACTAGGATGATGTAATACACCAACAATACATGGCACCATACACCTAACACCATAGTGCAGGTTTTACAGAGAATAGCTGCGATTATTATTATTGGACCTCGCGACTCTTAAGGCCGGCCCTGATTAAACCTTTAACCCACCAGGGCGAAACCGGAACCAAAATGTCATTAAACACAAGAGCCCAGACACAAATACGAAAATAAACAAAAGAGGCTGAGAGGCGACCGGCCAATAGTATGATCAAATGATGCAATATTGATTTAAAAAAAAAAAAAGCTTGCAAAATAAATCTATTGTGATCAAGGACAATTGATTGCTTCTATAGAAAAGATACTGACATAAGCTAACGACAGTAATAATGGTAGTGATCATGGTTTGTCGGGTAGACAGATGAGATCTTGTGTCCTGTCTCTCTTGCGTGATCTGGGAAGTTTAACATAGCCCCAGTTCTATGTTAACTCTCAACACACCACCGCTCAAGATATTGTGACCATTCTCAAAAATCGGAACTTGCCTTTAAGGTGGAAGGGTAGATCTATTTATATTGAAGTTATCCTATTTCAAGAACCAACTTTCAAGATGGCCGGCATTGCCATAGCAACTATGTGTGGTGTATGATTTTAAAAAAAAATTTTTTTGGCCCCATTATTTTAGGTTAACTTGACCATGCTAAATTTCTGGCGACAGATAAATCTGTAGAAGTTTCAAAAATCAGTTCCAGCACCCCTCACCCATCTCCCTCTCCAGCTCCTCTCAGACAAGTGTAGCAATTAGTCAAATGTGATCTGAGTGCAAATACATTGTTTTTCATTTCAATAACATTATATTTGTCAGCAGGACCCAGTGATAAATCGGCTCACCCTAACATCAGTGTTTGCTTCTCACGTCGTATGAATCTTAATAAGTCAGAGCGAATTGTGTGAGTATGTATGCATGTCATGTGTTGGCAAAAAATAGTGGTTAATACAGCTCAGATTTACATGGCGTTTTGAAGATGCCTTCTTTTCGCCCTGCAGAAGTTTCAATTTTACATTTCATGAGTATTGACGGGGTGCATAAATCTTTAAATGCAAATTGGGTGCAGCAAGACAAAAGATACTAGAAACATTAAGATGGCACAGTCTGAGAATAAACAAACAAGGAACTGCAATATCAAAATAAATTTAAAGGAACAAACAACTTGAAGCAGATCTATTGGTATCCATCCAGAACCGAAACTAAAAAACAGATTTATTCCGGGCAGCGCCGGGTACCTCAGCTAGTTCTAAATATGGACTGACACATTGCCTAAAAGTTTGCACATTAACAAATCTGGGTAAAATGTATTTGGAGGTCAACCGAGCAAATTCTATACAGTTGACTGAAATAGAAAAAATGCAGAAACCCAGCCACCATACATGCAAATTCATAATTTCCAGGATACAACTGGAATTCAACAGCACACTGAAGTCGTTACTCACTTTGGTCTTGATATTGTCCTTCGTTAGCGGTACAATAGTTGTACATTTGGTCAACAATGTTCAGAATAGATATTCTCTCTCTCTCTCTGCATGTATGTGTTTGTGTGTGTGAAAGAGAGAAAGAGAAAGAGAGAGAGAGAGAGAGAGAGAGAAAGAGAGGGGGGAGGAGAGACACAAAAAAGAGGTCGAGAGAGAAAAAACTAGAGAGAGAGAGAAAAGGAGAGAGAAAGCAAGAAAGAGAGAAAGAGAGAAAGAATGAAAGAGAGAAAGAGAGACAGGCAGACAGAGAGACAGAGAGGGAGAGAGAGAATGGGGGGAAAAAAGGGGAGAGAGAGATATGCCCGGCAAATTTCCGAAACGTTTTTAGCATGTCCCCAAGAATAAGTCACTGTGGCCATTTCGTTAAGAAACAAAATCTAATCATGACCGGCCTGCCAAACCTTATCCTAACCCTAATTCTAAAGAAGCTATTGTTAAGAGACTGCATTAGTTTATATAGAAAGCTATAGCTGAACAGTGAACAACGATGATTTTCACTATATTCGGATTTGTAAGTAGTCTACGGTTCCCCAACAACTGCCAATTGTAAATTTGAAAGAAAACAAAATTTTATTGCTCTTTTTTGTCAATGAGCGGCTTTCACTAGGCCCATTGCGCATGTCCGTCATCTTTGATGTAAGGACCAACGCATCACCATTGCGATTGTAGCACTGATTTTGATTCGTTGGCTGATTTGCACTGCGAGCACATGGGGTGTCGCGAACCAACCGGCGGCGAGCTAAAAATAGTTCACTACAGTAAACAATGGCATGTGTGTTCATGCACATGGGAGACGTTCAGTCAATTCCTTCACTTCCGTTCCCTTGTTTACATGGATGGTAGGGAATCTGACCAGTTTGGATCCATTCTTTTCACCCCTGTTATAACAGTCAAATGCAATGCGACCAGCAGGCATTTTAACTGCTTAGACATATCTCGAAGTTACACTCATCAGCTGATCCACCGGCTATCTTGGATGTCGGAAGAACAAAACAAAAACACTCTGTGAAGTCATTCGCAATGGGCCTCTAGCGTTTGTCCTTTTTTGTGCTAGACATTTACAAACTGTTCATGTGTTGTCGGTCCCATCATAATTTTACCTGTGTGAGGCTGCAGAACGAATACAATGTTATGCACGTGTACTCACCAGATTTACAGCAAACGGAGCCACTATACCTCCCACCCTGGAGGCTATGTTAGCAGTTCCATAGCCCAGGCTCCTGAAGTAAAAACAGTTCAAGGCTAAGATTATTGTACTGCATGATGTTGGGTCAACAAATGATTAAGAGAATGGAAACACGTGATAGGTTGATAGCAAAAGAACAAGACTAAGAAGAAACAGTGCTAACAAAAGGGAGTGAAAGAAGAGTATAATTATAAACGAGTGCATGACTTGTCTTTCATCCCCTCTCCCTTTTTTTCCCTTGGTGTCTTTAATATCATCTCCTCTCCCCCTTTGTCTGCCTGTCGGTGTGCCTGTCTGTCTGTCTGTCTGTGTGTCTCTCTCACTCTCTATGTCCGTATGTGTCTCTGCCTATCTGTCTCTTCCCCCCCCCCTCTCTCTCTCTCTCTCTCTCTCTCTCTCTCTCTCTCTCTCTCTCTCTCTCTCTCTCTCTCTGGCTTTATCGATTGAAACAGAATTATTATAGCCCTGTTATATTTGCATTTCGGAATATGACACAGGGATAGACTAGCATAAAGATAGACCAGACTATAAATAATATCAGTCTTGTAGCGGTAGGAACAGCTTTCCGTCTTCCGAATACAAAGGGCAAGACCATCCATGCCACATACAGAAATAATATTGGGGCAGACAGACAGACAATGGGACAGATGGACGGACAGACAGACAGACAGACAGACAGACAGACAGACACACAGACAGACGGACGGACGGACGGACAGACCGACAGACAGACAGGCAGAAAGACAAGGAGATAGATGGACGGACAGACAGACAGGCGGACAAACGGGGGACAAGCGCAAGCAGACAAACACGCATATATAGACAAACAGACAGAATAGAGACAAATAAATGGACCTAAACCACCAAATATTACCTTGTGACGGTAGGGTAACTCTCCACTACCCAGATCTGTGAAGCTACCCAGCAAGCCCCTACTCCTAGTTTGGCTGCCAGACTCAGTCCGCTAATGATGGCCCCTCGTTGATCTTCGGGTGCTGAACATTGTGTAAATGTGGTTGGAGGGGAGAGGAGGAGGGGGAGGGGAGAGGGTAAGGAAGAGAGAGGAGAAAAAGTCAGGTGAAAGACACCGTCGCATTGATGTAAAACCACAATATTAATCTTTACTACCAAAGAATACATGCCACTAGATGACGTGCCGGACATTGGCCGGAATAAACATGTGATCTCTCTCTCTCTCTCTCCCCCCCACCCCCCCCCTCTCTCTCTCTCTCTCTCTCTCTCCCTGCCTCTTTCAAATAATCTACAGTCTTGCTTCAGACCAGGACACTACCCGTCAAATTGAACGCTTGATTTGGTTATTTTTTATGACATGTACGATACTGTAACAGAATGGCACTAAGATGGAGAATGAAAATTACAACTCTTGACAGCACGATGAAACAATACATTTTCTATGAATTAAAAAACGAGACCAATTTTTAAAAAAATTCCAAACTTTCGTGCACCCTCCACGGTACTCAAAACCTACATGCAAAATTTGATTACTATTATGGGACCTTAGAAAAAAAAAAGCTCTTTGCGTTCAAAGGTGGAGGATTTGTCAATTATATTTGGAATCTGGAATCAGGTGGTTGTCATCTCTGTCTCAGAGGTTGTCGTGCAACCTTCTTCCATTCATCTCAGTTGTTGACTGCCCTTGTACATGCACCAACAGATGATGACGTCCATTCCTTCACGTAGCTGTTCTTTTTCCTTCCATTTTGCCATCAAGCACTTCTTTCATGGTAGTGTTATGACGTTTAGCATGTCCAAAATATTGTAATTTCTTTAGCTTGTGTATATCTTTTTCAAGAGCATGGACTAAGTTTATAAAATTTCAAACATTTATTGGTTAGTTTTTCTTTCCTTCTAACTAATTTTTCCTATCCTTCTCAAGCACCACACTTCAAAGGCATTTATTTTCTTTCGAAACCTTTGCTGATGGTCCATGTCTCTGCTCCATACATAAATATAGCAGTTCAGCCTTCTTAATTTAAGTGGGAGAGAAATTCGCCGTGATGTTGGCAGCTTACACATGTCGCTACTATATGTCCGCTGAGCTACTTTTGAATTGCTCTTGCAGAAAACCTCCCACTAGCTGTAAAAAGGATAAGAAGGAAGGGCGGAAAGATGCAAGTAAATTAAATTTCGGCAAATGGTTGAGAATCCTGTGAAAGTTACCTTCAAGACGGACAATCAGGCAAGCAAAGGCAGCAACACAACATATAGCCAGGAAACCAACACTTGTCCAGCGGCGACCAAATCTGTGGCCAGGAAATACAGGAAACGTGAGAACAGTGGTCAAATTATAGGGCAATAAATCATAAACGTTACAACAATCTAGTGCTGGAAACATTTCCAGTGGAAAGCGAGCTGAGTACATGTATCATGACACATACAAGCTTCCCCATAGGAAACGGCCACGTTAGGCACGAGCTTTAAAACAATACGTTCATGATTACGCATGAGACAACTATGCCATTTCAAATGATAATATTTTATGGTAGTTAAGCCATTTCAAATGACACATCTGACAATTAAGCCATTTCAAATGACAATCTAACAATTAAAATGAACGTTGTAATTTTTCTCACATTAAGCAAGGATTGTTTAGGCCTCCCAAATTGTACAATTCTTCCATTGTATGATACATTTCTTGTAGGATAAAAAAAAAAAAGAAGCTATATAAGGTGTCAATAAATGAGACCAGCGTTTCACCTTTAACCATGGCACAGTTGTAAGAACCAACTGTACAAATCTTTCTCTGCCTGCCTTAAGACAGGGGATTAATTTTAACTGTAGAACTTCCAGATTTTAGCCCTATTAGTGTACACGTCACCGAGACTAGCAACCCACTGCGCTTTTGATTCATACTTGAACTTCCTTCGCATCAATTAGCGAGACAGACTTGTTTCCGTCTCACAAGTGCGCCAGGTCCCGCTTAACTCCATAGTCCACAGGACAGAGGCAAAACAGATTTGACTCAGTGTTCTATGGGCCTCCTACTCTTTTATTCTCATAGGGATAACATACTTTCCCTTGCAACTTAATTTACATCTGAGGTTTGTAATAGTGATAATAATAATAACAATAATATTATTAATATTAATCGACATCATATTATAAAGGCAGTAAGGCCTCCCGTGTAATCATGAAATATTTTTTAACCGCTGATCCCTAAATTCTATCATATTACGCATAGAAAGAGGTCAAGACATGCGTGCATATATAATTCTATATTTCAAAAGGTTTCGATGTTCACTTTATTTTTTAATACTTCCGTTGATATTGAGTCATAACTGAGTCGAACAGAAGAAGGTGATCTGACATTTTGAACCGGAAAAAAGATGCATTTTCTTGGAGTAGAATTAAAACGTATGGCAAGAAATTCTGTTCTACGCCTCAGTTTACACATTGTGGGACCTTTTGTTTGTAATAATAATAACATCAATAACTTCATTGCTGTGTCATTATTCTGCGGTGAATTTTGCCCAGAGAGAAAAGGAAAGGTTTGTTGGAGGGACTGGTTAGAAATCTTTATAATGACAAGTTTACGCACCGTATGTGAAATTTCTTGACTACGGAAAAAAAATAAAAAGGGAGGAAGGGGGGGGGGGAACTAGTAAACCCAGATACGTTCCACCCGACTTCGAATGACCAAAAAGTTGGATGGTGACGTCACGACATTTAGCTTCAATGAGACCTCCTGTATCAACCAACTGGTTAGATCTAACTGAAACTCAATATTGTAATGTCACTATTCAATATTAGTCGGCCGATCAAAACAGGCTGGTGTGCACCAGGCCTAAGAAGATGAGTACACTATGATATCGTGTCAAGAATATGAGCTCAGCATCGCTTCAAATCCTGCTCTGAATGACCACTTACTTGTTGACCAAGTAAAACGTCGACGTATTGCCTGGAATCTCCACGATGGACATCAGGAAAATGTTCAGGTAAATGTTGCCGGCAAAACTGGACACACCAAAGGATAATCCGTAGTAAATGAGTGACAGTGACACCCTAAAGACGTAGAGAACAGAGAAATTGGACGAATAACTCTCAGATAAAACTGAAGATGATGTTGACAAAGAGGTTGCACAATAAGGCACAGGTCCGGAACCTGCAGCTTCTTCAGCTTTCATCCGTGACTTTTTTCCGTTAAGAAAGTGCAAAGTTTACATGAACATTAACACTAGTGGTACATAGACTTTCATGCGACCAATGCATTAACGTTTACAAGGAACTATTTAATTCTGTTTGTGGATTTTAAATTGATGAAGCTCAGAAAACCAAACGCAAATAAAGTACCCAAAAGACCGTGCTTTATCGTGCCGACCCGCTGTAAAACCTCAACTTAAATTCAATCTCATGCGTGCTGCTGCTGACTCCTTAATTGGAATCTATCAAAAATCTCAAATGTAGCTCTTCTCCTTAGAAAGCTTGCCCACCCCTGCACTAAGGAGTCATCCAAAATGTACCTATGTTCCATGTTGACGACTTTAACACCTCCCATTTTCCTCCTTGCATGTTTTTCATATGATTATTTGGCCTCAGTCTCCTACCCTCCCACTGTGTCAGAACTTACGGCTATTATAATGGTCAATGTCCATGATATAATAATTGGGCTGTGTCATTAGATACAATTTTTAAAAACAAAATCCAACAACTTATTTTGCTGATAGAAGAGGGTCATAAAACCAAACGTTCTACTTTATTACCATATTTGAAAAGCACAGATGTGCTCCCAAGACCCCCAATCCTTATCCCATCATTATGCTGTGGGAAAAATCCCCACCCCTCCCCCCAGCACACACACTCTATGGATGGCCCCATTGAGATCACACTGGAAGGCAGTGTACAAATTCAGAAACTCTTTCCAACATGCACTTTTATTGCTATAAATTTGCTGAGGCTGACAGTGTAATTTTATAATGAGGGAAAAAATATAACGAAAGTCCATAAATATACAGAGTACAGAATGATAATATCCGATTCACAGAATACCGAGACGGACCATTCTTTCTTTCACTAAAATAATCATGTCGACAACTTGAGCGCATATAAACATGGTGAGAACTACTCACAGAGCTCTGTGGTACTAGTCTTTTCGTTCAGTTATGAAGAGGTGTGGTACGAACTGTTGCATTGTTGACATCGATGATACGCGGGCAAGCCGACGGGCGGAATTTGGCGAATTGAACCGTTTCGGTATCCTGTGTCTCGGATAACATTAAGTTACTTTTAATGAAGTAAGCTAAGGCGAGACAAAGAGATAAGTAGCTCAGCGAGATATTTTGATCCATGTTCTTTTTCAATTATCGATATTCCTTCTTTGCTACAGGGCCAGAATGACCAATAAATCAATAATTATGACACAGCTGGTAGACCGTAATACTGGTGGTGACCAGGAACAAGAATTATGTCAGTGAATACTTTGTCGATGGGGATTCCCCAACAGATGGCATTCCCGCCGAGGTATAACGTAAATTAACTCTGAATCATCCATATATAAATTAATCTATTGGTAAGACCCAATGCAGTTTTATTACATCTGTTTTTATTAACTCTGTTTTTCTCTGCAGACATAGATTGTTTCGAGATAACAGCATTTGACATGGTTTTGTAAAAACCAGAAAAACCAAAAACAACCAACAAACAATATCGAAAAAACCCATTTATAATTGAAGACCCGGGTCGGTTTAAACACTTTGTTCCAGACTTATATTCTTTTTTTTTGTAATCGTGGAAGAATAGATTATTGTATAAATGTTCTGAAGCGCTTACAGCCTTGTTGTTAACGGGATGGAGCCCTAGTTAAATGTTATGTATTATTATTATATATTAATAAATGCTACGTTTTATTATAATTATTTATTAGAATGTCCACATGGTTGCATTTCAAATTAGATTTTGGCGTGCACATGTGATTTCCAGTCGCGTCCTGTCACATTTTTTTTTTCAATCTACGCGAATCAATGGATATGCTCACATATGTAAGACATGGCCGCATTGCAGAATCCATTGGAACTAAAAACTTAGACACGAATGTTGGACGATAGTAAGTGGCCAGACCGCGCCTAACTTTACCAAAAGAACAAAAGAAAAGGAAAACTTACCACTTAAAAGCAAAAATCAGAGTTATCTTGAGCATATCTTTTCCCTTCACCACGTCCATATAAGAATACTGTCTGCCATTGGCCCGGGATGCTCTCTCTTCTTCAGCAATTTTCTGTTGACAAAATAGGAAATGTACAAACGTTGAGACAAAATTGCACCAATGTCTGGAGTAATTTGGTGTGCATACTTGTGGCGGGGTAACACGAAATGTCACAAGAACTGACGTAAGACGTGCGAAGCCAGAAATATAGGCACAATGAAACCAGACAGTATACATGTACGTATAGAGAGGTTTCACTATTGGTCGATTTGCACTGCGAGATACGGGAGGTTCCGCGAAACCATTGTTACCATGGGGCTGAAAGTAGGTCGCTGCGGTAAATAATACCCGTTTGTGCATTTCCACGGGCGTAAGAACTTACAAATGGCTCTAAACAGTTTCAATTAGCCCCAAAATATGAACAAACCACAGTAAACAGATACGTATGGTCTTTGGTGAAAGCGGTCTCTTTCAATTCTTGTTTACTGCAGCGACTAGTTTCGCGATTTGGCGGAAGTGAGATCTCTTTATAAATACATACTCTCTGGACACAGTCAGCTTCTGCCACTGTTTCGTGGGTGTACATCTTGCCAGCATCAATTGGCTGTGACGACCCGGGCTTAATAATATTATTATGATGCCGTTTAACTAATAATAATGGAAAATAATAATAATTTAAAAAGAAGCAATGCAGTGTTTAGTTGTACCTGAAGGGCATCTCTGGTGTAAGGAGGTACAGGTTTGCCGTTTAAACTGGCCATCTTCTCAATGACTTCATAGGCTTCTTTGATACGGCCGTGGACCGACAGCCAGCGAACACTTTCTGGAATGTAACTGGAGTTTAGGGTTGGGGGAGGGGGTGGTGCAATATTAGCTGGAACGAAGCGTTAGTACTTCCGTTGTCATTTCTGTGGGTACATGATAGATAGACAGATAGATAGATACAGACAGACAGCAGAAAGACAGAAAGGCAGAAAGACAGATAGATATACAGATAGATAGATACAGACAGAGAGGCAGGAAGGCAGAAAGACAGATAGATATATACAGATAGATAGATACAGACAGACAGGCAGAAAGGCAGAAAGACAGTTAGATATACAGATAGATAGATACAGACAGACAGGCAGAAAGGCAGATAGATATACAGATAGGTAGACAGACAGGCAAGCAGACAGACAAACAGATTGATAGATAGATAGATAGATAGATAGATAGATAGATAGATAGATAGATAGATAGATAGATAGATAGATAGATAGATAGATAGATAGATAAACAGGCAAAAGGGCAGATGGATAGATAGATAGATAGATAGATAGATAGATAGATAGATAGATAGATAGATAGATAGATAGATAGATAGATAGATAGATAGATAGATAGAGACAGACGGGCAAAAAGGCAGAAAGACAGTTAGATATACAGACAGTTGGACAGACAGGGAGACAGACAAACAGATAGATAGATAGATACTAAGATAGATAGATAGATAGATAGATAGATAGGTAGATAGACAGATAGATAGATAGATAGATAGACATTGGTTGACTGATTGATTTGTTGGTGATTAATTGATTGATTGATTGATTGATTGATAGTCACCACCTACAAATAGCCCAGTAGAGTTGGGACACAGAAAGCGGCACAAGCCAGGTGTAAATGAGCCCAGTCCTCTAGAACATAGGCGGCTCCAGCAAAGAATCCCACCCCCAAAGCCCACATAGGGATGACTGGAATCACGGGCCGCCACCGCAGGGGCAAGAACTCAGCCGGGTAAGGGACGACAACCACTAGCATTCCGCCTGGAAGAAATCACAAGTTTTGAAAATCTTTCATAACAGTGACGATAAAGAGATCCACTCCGAAGTAACTTTGAGCCACAGAGCTATACAATAGATCAAGAAAGGGCACTCTGTGGTGCCGCCTTTCTTCCTTCCACTTAGAGATGGTGGCAATTCGTGTAGCTATCTAGCTCAGCGCCACTGCAAGTGAAAGGAGGGCTATTAATTACATGTGGTTGACATGTTGTTTCTGTAAAGCGCATAGAGCATTTTAAATGGATATGCGCTATATAAATGCTATATAAATGCTATACATTATGTATACATCCCACACCAACAATACACAACACGCCCGCACTATTTTTCAAACTTTTTTTTTTGTTGAAAACGAAACGAAACCGAAGCCGGTGTGTCTGGGCTCTAGGTCATTAGATGTTGTTAGGGACGCGTAATCTGATAACAAAGACAAATAGAAAAAAAATACTGAATTGCGCCCACTGTTCAGCAATGGCTTATCTATATAATAAAGCTACAACAAAACCGCTAATAGTCCTATGGACTCGGAAACTACACAACGCACCGACCTGAAATTTGGCACAAAGAACCATGGGATAGCGAACATTGTTCCTATCGCTATACACAAACAAAACCGTTTGCTATTTCTGAGTTAATCGGTAAATGCGGTTATAATTAAAGACTAAATTCACGAGAGCGTTTGATCCGAAATTTACGATCAATAACATATTGATGTATGTTTCTAATAATAGCCCACTTCCGCCTACACATGACGTTATCAATTCCTGCGATGTGTTCACTAAACAAACAAACTAACCAGTGCGCAAATCATTGCCATTTGACGGATGCTGGCGGGATGCGCAAGATGTCAACGCGCAAAGGGAGAGCAGTAAAACTTATCTAAAAACAAACAAACAAACAAAAATAAAATAAAGCTAAAGGAACAGACAAAATGAAGCAGGTCCATAATAATCACCCAGAACTGAAGCTAATAAATCGATTTATCCCGGGCAGGGCCGGGCAACTCAGCTAGTAATGTAAAATAATGTGTGCCCAAAACAACAACCTTTCTGAGTAGATCTCTTGATAGACTATGAAAAGCAGACAGGGTGGGAGGGAGTTTTCTGGGAAACGTAAGTACGCTTTTTAATTATGGGACGTTTCACGTAATATGTTACCTGAGAGCCATTTTTCAAACCATGCCTGGGAGAGAAATTAATGGTTGTGCTGTAAAGGGGAGGGTAGTAATTAAATCAACATTTTTGGTTAGCTTTATCTTCCCTGCGTGATCATGTGACCTAGCGGCCATCTTGGAAAAGAGCACATGTTTACAACCTCCTATCAGTTACCAAGATCATGCCAAATCAGCCACTCCAACTAACTGCCTCAGTGTGCTCAAAAGTAAAACTTGACTATTTGTGCTTCTTGTGCTTGCCCAAAAGCACTTTTTGAATGTAGAAAAACATTGTTCACGAATCCTGTTGGTTTTGTTTCACAAGTTTTGCAGTTTCGTTTTGCTATGTAAAAAACATGGTATTTTTTCTGTTCCATGAGTTACCTAAATTGAAGGCAGTTGAATGGACTCATCTTAATTTTTATTATTTTAAACACATTTTTATCATTTCTGTACCGTTTTCTGGAGGACTGATCAATCCATTTTGAAATAAATGGTTTGTTGTTTATTTAGTGGCTTTTTCTCTCTCAAAAAGTATCGTCTGAACGTCTCGCCAGTACCGTGGTAATGAATATAGAATAAAGAGAAAAGAGTGGGAAAAGAAAAATGAATACACCAGAAATTCGTACAACTGGTAGAAAATGCCAGTTAAATTAATTAAATGTTCCTGACCAAATAGTGAAATAGTCCAGGCAAAATACCATTCACAGTATCACAATGTTAGGACATTATCGTGAATATTCACCGTCCTATTGGTCGTACACTTGAACAATGTAGGGTGGGGCTGAAGCTTAGGGTATGAAAAGCTACACGGAAAAAGGGGTCGAAAATCGCTAAGATTGAACATGGATTTGTTCTGGATGGCCCTAGGTTGCAGTACCGAACGCGGCCAACTACAGGTTGCAAAAGAAAATGATGTTCCCAAACGAACTACCTGTGAGAATTTTACAGTTTGTTGTCTTCTAAGTGTCACGTTTAAAGAGAGTTTGTGTGTCTTAAAAGCAGGGATTACCATAAATTTTGTACTGTTTCCCTGTACGGAATTCTAGATCCCCCATCGACTCCCGGATAAAGGAATTAAATCTCATAAATAGAATATGATATCTAAGCAACTTAAGGGTACATCTGAAAATCTTGGAATAACATTTGTGGAAAATTTGTTTAAAAAAACAACAACAAAAAAGACTGCTCACATGACTCCCAGATATAAAACTGGGCTAAGAAGATTGGCTTTTTATTGTTAATTTATTTTCCCATTGTTTCATTTCGATTAAGATCAACCTTGGTTTTGTTCCTTGACATACCGGGTTTCTTATAGTTTCTCTCGGTACGTGTCAGTAAATACAGAAAACTGACACCTTGCGAGACCTCCTTTGTAGAAATATCAGCAATATATCAGAGGCATCAGGTGAAATTCAATCTAAATGATAAATATAAAATCAGCTCTTTCTTTGCCTTTCTTCTTCTCATACTTCTTCCTGGGACCTACCAATCACGAAGTCCGCGATGATGACACCAGCGATGTCAGGCAGAGAAAGAAAACCAACAACCAAGCAACAGCAGTCAAGAAGAGGTGGCCGACAACCTTCGGCTGAGGCCACCGAGAACTTTCCAATTCAACCTAAACCCAATCCTAAGGCCCAGCGCGTTCTTACCGATTTGATCGGCCAACCAGTTGATTGGTGACGTCACGACATTGAATTTCAACGAGATCCAACTAATTGGCTGAATCGCGAAGTCTCGTTGAAACCAGAGAGTATGTATTTATGGAGAGATCTCGCTTCCGCCAAATCGCGAAACTAGGTCGCTGCTGTAAACAAGAAATTGAAGAATTGAAAGAGACCGCCTTCACCAAAGATAGAGCGCATATCTGTTTACTGCGGTTTGTTTATATTTTTGGCTGATTGAAACTATTTAGAGCCGTTTGTGAGTTCATACGCCCCGTGGAAATGCACAAACGGGTATTGTTTACCGCAGCGATCTACTTTCCGCTCCATGCCAACAGTGGTTTCGCGGAGCCTCCCGTGTCTTGCACTGCAAATCGACCAATAGTGAACCCTCTCTATATATACATTCTCTTTGGTGAAATTCAGTGTCGTGACGTCACTACGCAATTATTCGGACGATCGGAATCGGCTAGCTCACGCCTAGGCGTATTCCTTGTCAGAATCGTTCCTCCAAGCAATCGCTTCCAGTAGAACTTACCGATTCCCATGCCGATGAGGAATCTAAAAACAATAAACATCTGCCAAGATACACTGAAGGCAGCGATCACGTTCAGCACTGCATGGATAAAGTAGAAACCGTAGCATGTCTTCTTCCGCCCAAAGTAGTCCCCACTCTGGCCAGCTAATACTGCACCTGCAAGGACCCCGCCCATCTGTATGGAGGTTATGGACGCCTTTATCCATTTCAGGTCACATACTAGGTCCCACTGGATGGATGAAGGCAGGGGTGAAGAAATTGATATAATATAGAAGGGTGGATATGGATGGATGGTGTGCTGCTGAACAGATGTGAGTGCATGGATGGATGGGTGGCCATTTGGATAGATGGATGGGTAGACAGATAGAAGGATGGATGGATGCATGTATGGGTGGATGGATGGATGGATAATGAATGGACAAAATCATGGATGGACGGATGGATGAATGGAAAGATGAATGGATGGTGAATGGACAAAACCATGGATGAATAGAGGGATGCTCGGATGAACACATGGATATGTGCAAAGGTGGATGGCTGGCTATTTTGGTTAGGCGATTAGCATCGATGGCTAAATGGATGGATGGATGGATGAATGGATGAATGTATGGTTAACAGATAAGCGTTGGCAGAGACAGCTGCGTGCAGTCTGAAGCTACATTTGATTTCATGTGGCAAAGTCTTATAAAAAAGAAGGTCATTACTCCGAACAAAGGATTATTATTTCCAACTGCTTGTAAAACAATGCTGCAAACGGGTGGGTAGCAGTTTATAATGATAATAATGATAATAATGATAATAATGATAATAATGATAATAATTAGTAATGGACTACATTTTTTTGGTACTCTGTATACTTCTTTAATTCCGTTTGGGAAATTTGCTTTCGTGACATTGCAGCCCAGTTACAACTGGAGCAGACATGTCGTCACCACAGTGCAGCGCCAGTCGGCGTTTTTTTTTTTTTTGTGGGGAGGGGAGGGATTAGTTAGTGTTTTGGTGTTGTTGTTTTTTTTGCCCGGACAGCGGCCTATTCGATCTGCTTTTCTTTATAATTATGTTTATATAGCGCCTGTCTCCACAAAAGGGACCAAAAGCGCTTTACAATGAAATAGCAAAAACTCACTCTCTCTCTCTCTCTCTCTCTCTCTCGCTCTTTAAGTTCTGAATTTATACATTTACCTCACTAACGACTGTGCGTTTGTTCCCAATAAACTCAAACTCTTTGCAACTCGTCCCATTGACGGAACAAACATTTAGAATACCATCCCTGTCATACGATTGGTTAGTCCAGACCTTGTGACTGTCAACGCCGGCTTTTGATTGGCCAGCGCCCGTGTCAGTTATGCAGTAATAGTCTGGAATATATCCGGCAAAGGACATCTGCATCATACTCCAGCCTACCTGTTGATGTAGACAAAGAGCCGGATTAAATTTTGTTCTCTGTGTTACATTGTGGTACAATTTTCCTCTAAAGAAGAAAAAAGAAGGGTAGGAGATCAACACATTGCGACTTCGTATTATAGACACGTGTTACTATAGCAAAACAATCTTACGAATCAAAACCTTATGCTAAAGCACGCACGTTCTGCTATAAACACATATAACTTTAAAGGTTATAAACACATATAACTTTAAAGGCTGTAAACACATATAACTTTAAAGGCTATAAACACATATAACTTTAAAGGCTATAAACACATATAACTTTAAAGGCTATAAACACATATAACTTTAAAGGCTATAAACACATATAACTTTAAAGGCTATAAACACATATAACTTTAAAGGCTATAAACACATATAACTTTAAAGGCTGTAAACACATATAACTTTAAAGGCTGTAAACACATATAACTTTAAAGGCTGTAAACACATATAACTTTAAAGGCTATAAACACATATAACTTTAAAGGCTGTAGACACATATAATTTTAAAGGCTGTAGACACATATAACTTTAAAGGCTGTAAACACATATAACTTTAAAGGCTATAAACACACACAACTTTAAAGGCCATAAACACATACAACTTTAAATGCTATAAACACATACAATAACAAGAGAGCCTTGCCACAAACGTTATGCGATAAACACATACAACTTTTATGCTATAAACACACACACACACACACACAAACAAGACTATATTACCATAAACTTTAAGCGATAAACACATATATCTGTATGCTATAAACATAATTACAAGACAATCTTACGTATAAACACACACAAAGCCGTGCTACAAAGTTAACATACACAACAACAAGACAAGCTTACAATATTAAACTTTATGCTGTAAACACACACAACGCCATGCTGCGAACATACACAATAACAAGACAATCTTACAATAAACTTTATGCTATAAACACACACAACACTCTGCTACAAACATACACAATAACAAGACAATCTTACCATAAACTTTATGCTATAAACACACACAACGCCATGCTACAAACGTACACAATAACAAGACAATCTTACAATAAACTTTATGCTATAAACACACACAACGCCATGCTACAAACATACACAATAACAAGGCAGTCTTACCATAAACTTCATGGTATACACACAAGCCACCATAAGGAACTGGAACCTGCCAAATCCTCCTATTTCATCAAAGATGTCTTCCAATGCCATTGTGGAGAAACCTTCACGCTCACGAAGCTTCTACTCTCTACAAACAATTACGTCCAAAACTGAAAATAATAAAAAAAAAAAAAGAAGCATACACAGAGCCATTACTTACGTTCAAGACATGCGGTTTTGCAACGAAAGCTAAGCTGCAGCGATGGTGGCCAGAAAATTTCCTACTGTTGACATTGTTGACTCCCTGCCATTGTACCTAATGATGTCGCAGATCAAAGAAATCATATTCACATTCCCACTACCGCAGCTGACTTAATAGTTATCTTCCGTATAAATATTATTACCGCCGTTCACACATCTGCTACCAGTGTAGTTTTTATGCAGCTCTTTTATTGGAAATTTCAATGGCTATAGCCCAGCCAATATTCCTACGTCAATCCAACGCAGACTTGTAAAAGATTTCTGTAGAATTGGTGGGATGGGTCATAGTGCGAATTAGTGACATCAGACCGATGTCGGTGCGATGTTGTAATTAGCGGATCGATGTAGGAACGATGTCATTTCTAAGTGCAAATTTGACGTCAATCCCATGGCTGGGATTGAATTAATATATGTATCAGTATGCAGAATAACAGTGACATACCCATAGCGCACTGAGACACGTCTATCTTGCCTGCTTACTCAAACGGTTTAGATCCGTCCGAACTGTGCTTAGGTCTTTATTTTAGGAGATTCGCTGCCCTTGGCATGTACACCTCAAATTTCTTGCTTTTATATTTTCCTTATTATTATTTCTGTGTGTTTTTGTGGTAGGGATTAGTTTTGTGTTTTTTTTCAGAATTTTGCCCGGGCAGCGGCCGTGTTCTGCCTGCTCTTCTCGACTTTCAAATTCCAAAGTATCTTTAACGTGCAACGTGCACACACAGGCCCTCCGAGTTTTTCGTCCTTAGCCGAGAAGACTAGGTAGGTGCTCGATCTTGCCTCCCGTAGAATCAGGGACAGGAATTTCCCCTCCCCCCCCCAAAAGAAAAAAATTCCAACACGCCTGCATCGACCTGGGATCGAACCCGACACCTGCGGCATGAGAGGCGAGCACCTCGCCTCTAGACCAACCTCGTGTCCAACGCCGGAACTACCAAGACAGACATGTTTCTTCAGTTTCGTCAGTGCGCGGGGTCAGGTTTTAATTCCACAGTCCACATCTCACACTGCCAAAACCCAGGCAAAACAGACATAATTCTGTGCGCTGCTGGTCGAAAGATGTTTCGTGTTGGAGGATCGCTGCTCCAGGTATTTTGCAATTTCAGTGAACAGGAAAACGGAGCCCCTAGTGGTTTATGAACGTTATAATTTATGAACAGTAATGATGAACAGATACAGGTATAGAAGAACAAATTCAGAAACAGCAAATGTACCCCCCCCCCCCCCAAGAAAAAGGTACCCTAGGCTGGGAATCCCTGTCATAGGAGCACCCACCTGTCCACTAACTATGAATGATGCAAGTAGGGTAGCCCAAGTATGAAAGTCTGTTGCCTACAATGAAGATACTACATGATTAAAAGGCGACAGCCTGCATATTATCATTAATCCATTTCGTGATGTAATAAAAGTGTATTTATTACCGTATCGACGTACAATGGTAATGAAGCTTGGTGGATTACTAATAAAGAGCGTGCATTATTTCAGTAACCAACGTCAGCATGGGGTCGTTTTTTGCGTGTAATTAAATTATCGCATTTTCTTGCAACTTGAACGCATGAATAATTATTACCGTTGTGCATGCATAATTGTTGTGTATAATTGTCTGTCTATAATGTACATCACCAGTCCTGTCCGTCGGGGGAGCGGGAGGGGGGGGAGGTGATGGGCCAGTTGGCATGTGCCTACCATTTTGAGGGAGACTACTCCCCCTGACAGAGGCAAAGGGGGAGGGCTACGGACAAATAAATTAACCAGACTGGAAACACGAGCTTCGGGCTGGGCAGTGTCGTTTTTTACGGAATTTCCCGAGCGGCGGCCGTATAACCAACATGGCCGCCGCTCGGGAAATTCCGATTCTAGTTCTATCTGCAGTAGAAATTTCTTTTTATTCGTGAAGTTTGGTTGTACATGTATTAATTTCTTGGTGCGGAACCAAATTTCCGCGTTCAGTAGGCGCTTCAAAATGGGATCATTCAAAATTGTAGCTATGCTGAAGCGTCGGTCGCTCCCGTAAACCTAAAATGGCGGATGGTTCATGACCTTTCGCTGTTTTGTGACGTCACACAATGGGATCATCCAGTCTGGATATTTTATTAGTCTGTGGGGAGGGCATCAAAGTGCAGAATACTGTAATAAAAGTCTGCGTGCACTTTCAACACAAAATTAATATTCATATTTCAAAGAAGATTCATAAATATCAATACAGGTGGAATACAGATAGATGAATGAATTTAACACTAGCTGTAAAAATACTCAATGAGCAGATTGAAGTGAGGGCCTTTATTTCCCATCTGGTCTGGGCCTAAAAGCACTTTCGCATTGGCCTTTGTATTACTGGGAACGTGGTGAAAAACTGTTATTTTAATGCCATGTCAGTTCGCAGTTTTTATTATACTGAGCACAGTGGTAAGAAACTCCCCAGGTGGAGCGAGACAGATGACGATCTTCAGAGGAAGAGTGGATTCTGCCATTAGATGTTTCGGCCTTTAACTCCCTGACATCTTCTAGAACCCCCGACCACATCGAGTTCATGACTCTCGGCGTTCGTCACCTACCATTTTTTTCTTTCTTTTTCGTCGCCAGGCTCTTCTTTGGATTTGAACCTGTACCGCTGGTATCTGTTTTTCTGTGTATACATGTACCACTGAGTATGCGGAAAAATAATCATTAGAATGCTTACTTGGGGAAAGAAAAGGGGAAAAAAAAAAAATATGAACAAGACTGGGAAATCTGAAGGTGAAATGTGAAGGGGGGGAAGGTGGAGAACTTGGAAATTCGTAGTTGGAGATTCACGGTGTTCATTTTCAAAGGTTAACCTTTTCGCACCGAGAGAATCACGGCTCCCGTGTGCCCACAATACGTTCCTTCTTTACAGTGGCGATTATCTGTGTACACAGTATTTTGGGGGTGTTTTTGAAAATCCATAATAATAAATTCTTATGATAAAGCTTGAGTTATATTTTTCATCAATGGATAACTTGTTCAGAGAAGAATAATGACAATCGTATGTTTACAAACACAAGAAAACAAAAACACTATGTGCTATGAAACCGCGTGTTATCTCAGTTGGTGGTGGGTGCCACGAACGGGTGTGCGAATGGCCGCATCTCTCGGGCGACCCATGAATCCACGGGTTGGGGAACAGCCCCCACCCAGAGATATCTTAATTTTGTGTAAGATATCTCTGCCCGCACCCGACATGTGTGGGGTGATGTAAAAAGGTTAGGTAAACCTTGTTGCCCGTCTAGTTCAGGGGTCAGCAACATACAATCAGCCAAATTTTGGCTGGCCCCAGTGCAAAAACTAGGATACCGTCAGTGGCGTAGCGTGGGTTGCCAGCGCCCCCAGCAAGGCAAGTATTGTGCCCCCAAACCAGTGGACCGTCAGTACTCCCTGAGTCCTTCCACCAGTCCAGTACTGAACCCCTTACGCCCTCCCCCAATACTGATGTCATTAAAGAAAAATGATTTAAATGCGAGCAAATTCATTTTTTTTTTTTTAAATCTGATTTTAATTCGTGCAAAATTGTTCAAGGACTGTTGACATCTTCCCTAGTACTCCCTGAGTGTCTTCCACCAATCCAGTACTGAACCCCTTACTCCCTCCCCCTATACTGACGTCATTAAAGTAAAAATGCACACAATACTGGCAAACTCAATTTTTTTTTTTTAATTGCCTAGTTTTAATTTGTGCAAACTGTGCAATAACTGTCGACATCTGCATGGAAATCTCTCTCAATTGGCAGTATTGCTGTTACTCAGTCTTTTTTGGGGGGGGTCATGGTTAGATCCCTGATACGTTTCGAAAAACGTGTGTTTTCGCAACTGGCAGTTGAAAAAGTAAGAGTTCAAAACATTCTTATGTCACAGTGCAACTCGGTGAACTTGTAACTTTTTAAATAACGATTTTTCATGCAAGTTGTAGAAAATTATAGTGTCACGCTGTTAATAGGCATTACGTGAAGGCAGCTTGGATGTAATTGGCGTGAAAAATACAGTAAAATGTTTCATGGCACCGTTTTATTGTCCTGGCATGCTGAAAAACTGGTGCAGAATATTCGAACATTGAGAGGGTTTCTCTGTGTGAGTGTGTACGTGCGTGTGTGTTTGGGGGGGGGGGGGGCTATTTTAAAAAAGTTATTTTACTGTAGTTCTTTTTTTTTTTCTTTTGAAATTTTGCGTCCCTAAGAATTTTGCGCAACACCCCGGTGGCGCCCCACTCACGCTACGCCACTGGATACCGTGTTTATCCAGCCCGCGAACAATAATCTTCCTTGGTTTAACTCATTTCCTACTGTAAGCCGAATATTCGGCTCGCGGTTTTTCACTTCGCTACGGAGAGCCGAATAATAGGCTCGAGTGGACACCAATTTTCCAACACTAATATCTAAGCAAACCTGTCAAAATATTGAATCCCATCCTGGTTCACTGATTTTTCTTTACTTTAATGTTTACTGTATTGTCTTGTGTTTATAATGAATAATAGAAAAAACATCTTTGAATTATGTCTGGATTTCAAACTGGATAGTTTTGAGAGTTCCTGTCCTCACCCACCAAAAGTTACTGTAGGAAATGAGTTACAAGTTTCGCGGGACCACACTGATGGATCACGCATGGCCGCTTGTTATCATATATTCATTGAGCCCCAGCGTTCCGTTTTGTTCCAAACTTTGGCAAAACGTAAATAATTGTTCGAGCACGGGTTGTTCATTGACATACAGTGGCAAAATAGAACTAGTCAAAATATGGCCAAAAGAAAAAGTTGTATGTAGCAAGGCCAGAGAGTATAAATGAATAGAGAGGGTTCACTTCCGCCAAATCGCGAAACTAGGTTGCTGCGGTAAACAAGAAATTGAAGAATTGAAAGAGACCTTCTTCACCAAAGATAGTGTGCATATCTGTTTACTGTGGTTTGTTCATATTTTGGGGCTGACTAAAACTATTTACAACCGTTTGTAAGTTCTTAAGCCTCGTGGAAATGCTCAAACGCATATTGTTTACCGCAGCGACCTACTTTCCGGTCCATGCTAACAATGGTTTCGCAGAGCCTCCCGTGTCTCGCAGTGCAAATCGACCAATAGTGAAACATCTCTATGCATACATACTCTCTGGCAAAGCCTCGCCTGAGAAATAATAACGAAACCATACAATAAAAGGCAAAGAAAAAGGAAAGAAAAATCAATATTTCGATCAAAGACCTCCTGCATGAAAGAAACAATAACAACAGCAACAACCATAAAAAAAAATAAAGGAGATGGAAAACGTTTGAAGAATAAAAAAAATTGTGGAATCTATTCTATATTTCAGTAACTTGCAACCTTAGGCATGACTAACTGACCAAACTAGACATTCTTCAGGCCTTCAATTTGGCAGGAAGGTGGCAATCGAGATAAGGAAGATGATAGCTATAATTAAAAGTTGTTTACTTCAAGCATGTATTTTTGAAAAAATAACAATGTTTATGTAATATATAGTACTGTGCATGTCATAAGTAACCGTATTAAGAGTCTTCAGTTTGGTGCATAATGTTCTGGTGCGCATGAGTTCTGAACCAAGACTGTAGTTTATTAATTTTATTATATGGGGGGGGGGGGGGCACATGATTGTTTATTCCGGGCAATGCCCGGTAGGTCATCTAGTATGAAATATTCGTAGAATATTAATTCCATACTACAACTTACCTGCGAGTCCTGACTTGTATTTCCGCAGTGCAGTAACATACAACTTTGTCTTTGTACCATATTTTGTCTTTGCTTTTAGCATTGCTGTGGTTTTTATAACATGTCGTGTAAATATATATAGATGTGTTTGAATGGAAAACTCCCAGTATTTCAATGGCATTTATCTGGGCAAGTGGCCAAAATTCACAATAACTTCAATTATTTATTTTCCCCAGTCTCGATGAACTAACTTATTGGCGGGCGCATTACATTTGAGTGGACCCCTGAAAAGCATCATGCATAACGATATGTCAAAATGTTGGAACTGAAACAACAGGCGGTGTCGATACAGTACCGACTTTAATGGTGTGAATTTGTCTGATACCGACCGTAAACCCGTAACAGGTGCGCGGTGGCCTGGTATCGAAACTTCCGGGAAGCTGGATTAGTTGTTGGGTGTAAAGACAAAAGATTGGCTCTTGGCTCAGACATTCTATTTGGATTTCCATTTTTTTTTACCATCGGATGCACGAGACTGCTTCGCATATGAAATCATGTCCAAGCCTCCCCCCCCCCCCTCCCAGCACACTGGCGTACAGACGTGCTCACTGACAGCCTTCTCCAGATTTTTCCAGCAAAATACATAACTTTCTTCCTTCAGACATACGGATTAAATCAAAAGTCAAAATGAGAACTGCTGTCTGTCTGTCTGTCTATTTATTTATCTATCTATGTATCTTATCCACATCCAGTAGAAATAATAATAAAAGAATGCCTTTGTCAATACAGTTACACTCCCAAACAATATCAGCAATTTAACAGAATCAGCGTATGATGAATTTTGGCCTAGGTAACACATTGTGCAATGCATGGAAATATTATTGACACTCTATCTATCTATCTATCTATCTATCTATCTATCTATCTATCTATCTATCTATCTATCTATCTATCTATCTATCTATCTATCTGTCTATCTACCGGTTTGTCTATCTATCTATCGGTTTATCTATCTATCTATCTATCTATCTATCTATCTATCTATCTATCTATCTATCTATCTATCTATCTATCTATCTATCTATCTATCTATCTATCTATCTATCTATCTACCGGTTAGTCTATCTATCTATCTATCTATCTATCTATCTATCTATCTACCGGTTAGTCTATCTATCTATCTATCTATCTATCTACCGGTTTGTCTATCTATCTATCTATCTATCTATCTATCTATCTATCTATCTATCTATCTATCTATCTATCTATCTATCTATCTATCTATCTGTCTGTCTGTCTGTCTGTCTGTCTGTCTGTCTGTCTATCTATCTATCTATCTATCTATCTGTCTGTCTGTCTGTCTGTCTGTCTGTCTGTCTGTCTGTCTGTCTATCTATCTATCTATCTATCTATCTATCTATCTATCTATCTATCTATCTATCTATCTATCTATCTGTCTGTCTGTCTGTCTGTCTGTCTGTCTGTCTATCTATCTATCTATCTATCTATCTATCTATCTATCTATCTATCTATCTATCTATCTATCTATCTGTCTATCTGTCTATCTGTCTGTCTATCTATCTATCTATCTATCTATCTATCTATCTATCTATCTATCTATCTATCTATCTATCTATCTATCTATCTATCTATCTATCTGTCTGTCAGTCGATCCGTCTCTGTTTGTTTACTACTTAAATGTCGGTTCAAGCAAATCCAGGATCTTAGTAAGATAGCCAGATGTTAGTGCACTAATACGATTGTACCGAGTTTTGAGATCCAGATTATAGCTATTTTGACATTATGACACCGACAACTACTTTTATCCATTGAAATTACCTCCATGGTAGCACATTCTTGTTATATAAGATAAAATAAGAATCACTTTATTATCCCATGAGAGAAATAACTCTTTCACAGAATACATCACACATACCGTACGCAACATTACATAAAAATAATTATCATAACTCGATAACAAGGATACCCAAACGATATGGCAGGGAAACTTGGTAAAAATATAGCACATATTATCAGGCTGAAGTGTCTTTTTGAGGCGAACTGCGCAAGGCAAAAACGACCTTCTGTATCCTGTTTGCTTTCATGGGTATTGTTCTGCATTATACCTAAGTCATGTATTATGGAAAAACTAGCTGAGGTCCTGGGCCCTGCCCGGAATAAATCGGTTTGAATATTGGTTTCAGTTCTGGGTGGTTATTATGGACCTGCTTCATCTGGTCTGTTCCTATTTGTTTATTTATTTTTTGTTTTTTTTTGTTTTTAAATAAGTCTTACTGCTCTGCCTTTGTGCGTTCACACCCTCCGCATCCCGTACAACTGCATGATTTGCGGACGGGTTAGTGTGTTTGCTAGTGAACACATCGCAGGAAGTGATAACGAAACCTTAAAATGGCGAACCATGACTCGAAATAGATGTAAATGATGGCAAAACAATAAATTTCCAATAAAAAAAACTACACTGATTTGGGACTTCTATTAAAAACTGTGCACCCTTACATCCATTCTGATGCACCATATAAAATTTGAAGTCTGAGTGTTGAGTGGTTCAAGAGCCCTTTGCAACGAAAAATCTCAAGTCCACAAATATATAGAGTATAGATACTGTCTGAATTATCTATGTCCAAATATGGCCACACACGTGCAAACATGAAAATACGCAAAGAGAGAGAGGGAGAGGGGGGGGGAGAGGGGGAGAAAGAGAGAGAGAAAAAGAGAGGGAGAGGAGAGAAAATAGAGAGAGAGAGAGGGGAGAGACAGAGAGAGAAAGAGGAAGGGAGAGATAAAGAGGGAGAGGGAGAGACAGAGAGACAGAGAGAGAGACAGAGAGAGAGAGAGAGATATGTCAGCCCAGTTTTTTTTAAATGTTTATCTGGGTGTTGGTTACAACGACATGATATATTTATCTGTGACGCATGCAATCATCTTCCACGCTCGTGATAAACTGTTGAAAAATTTCTAACACTTTTTTTTTTTTGGCGAGTCAAGGGCCCCGTTAGACGAACCCACTTGGAAGCGCTTCTGACAACGATAACATGAGGCTTTCACACCCAGCCATGGCCACTGGAAAGTACCGCTGCAAACCGTCCCAGTAATTAGAAATTTAACGACCGAGTAGCGCTGTTGAAGCACTACCAATAAGCCACTGAGCTGCGCTGCTCAGTGGCCTGATCTGATAGGGCCCTAAAGATAATGACAGAAGAGCGATGTGACCTCATCTAATAAACCTTTTTTTTTTTTTTTAGCTACATCACCTGTTAAATGACCTCAGATCCCTTGCAATACAGAGGTCAGTATCTTGTACTGTGCTAGGCCTATTTCATCTCTATGTAAAGTTCAGTCTCTTTCCTTATCTTAGGTCATTCAGTGTAAGGTTACAGGTGTTAACCAGCGCACAACCAAGAACTCTCTCTTAAGCGAATCATTTGGTTTAAAATCGTGATCAATGATTTTGGCAAAGATAGAAATATATACGTTTCTTAAACTGATTTTTTTTTCTTTGTTTTTTTTTTTTTCGTTGTCATTGTAAGACCGCTAGTTTTCTGTGTAATTATTTCAAGCCTGGAATTTTCTCATTCATTTTAAGACTATACCTCAATTTAAGGCTGTGGACATACAATAATGTGAATGGACCCGACGAAATGAGGCTTAAAGTGAAAGTCTGAACTCCTGAGAAAACTGAGATTTGCCTATAAAATGAAAGATTAACCAATTTCCTGCAATCATTTGAATTATTTTTGCTTGCAATCGTCTAAGAAATATTTTAGTTTGATTTTTTAAAGAGGTATAAAAATTTCACCTATATACCGATTCGCAAGATCCACTCAACAAATATGTGTGTTTTATGGTTGCAGTTGTTGTACGGGGTTAGACTACAAACTGACAGAGGACATCAGCTTTAGAAGTTGAGACGGAAACTGGAGCAGCCCTGAAATCATGGTGACCTTAGCCGAAGAAAATAAAAGTATGCGCACCCTGACCCCCCTCCCCCCCCCCTTTTTTTTCTTTCTCATTGGAATATAAATTGTTAACTGTTGTCAGTAACATCTGGGCGAAAAAGAGATGAGGGCATCAATTAAGTATGCGCAACAGAAAAAGATAAGACACGCGTAACTAATAATAACTACCAGCCAACCCTGGCATGACGAATCCAAATTTTATGTACCAAGCCTAACTGTATGATTATTATCCAGGTCTAAGTCACAAGTAACAACGGCACTTGGATCGGATGCAAAGACTTAGAAACTATTTGTACACCACAATTCCCTGCAGAATACACAGATGTGATGAAGGAGATTTCCGACCAGCAATATGTAAAGAGAGTCAAAGATCGAAATTTCCGATCATACTTTTCGACAAATAATGTGGGTCCCTTTTTTTTTACGACTCAAAAAATGGTAAATACATAACATTAAAGACTGAATTCGTCCCAAACAGATATGTCCATTTTATCATCAAAAATTGAGGCAAGACACGACACGAAGTTCCATAATTTTTAGTCACGTCGTCACTAAGTTTTAGATGCTTAATTGTCCCCCCTCTAGCTCCATTACAGTGTGATAAATGAGATGACATTCTTTCCATTGTTTCATTATTTGTGAGCAGATCTGGCGAAATCTGTCTTGAGGTGAACTTTTTATATCTCTTTCAAAAATGAAAATGAAATATTTCTAAGATGATTTCATGCAAAACATTTCAATTGAATGCAGAGAAATGGCTTATCTTTTATAATATTATAAGCAAATCTCAATTTCCACAAAAAAAATTCGCCCCCCCCCCCCTCTTTTTGGAGGGGATTTCTCAGGAATTTCGTCTTTTACCTTAAGTCCTATTTTGTCAGACCCATCCACATTTGTTATAGACATAGGGCCTACTAGGTAAACTGTTTATGGAAACATGCAATGTCAAATTATGTATGCTCAGGTACAACAGAGACAAGTCTACATTAACAACGTACCATGTCGTGTCACCTTGTGGGCTCTCCCAGCAATATCTAGACGTGGAAATATTAATTACCATGGTACCTGGCTTGCCTTAAATTCTCTGACCTCAGTTCTTATTGATTTTTCACACGCCGACGAACCTTACATAAAAGCCATTTGAAGTGTGTAACCGTCAATTAAAAAACCATATATGTCCATAAACAACAATTGTTATGTTAAAATATGTTACTTCGTTTCGTGTTGTTGGTTGTTGTAGTTGTTGTTGTTGTTGGGGTTTTTTTTCGGGGGGGGGGGGGGTGGCATTACGCCAGATCATCAATTAAAAACATCTTTTCATTAAGGAAATTAATCTATATTATTGTTACCCTTTTTATTTATTTATTTATTCATTTTTAATATTATCATTATATTTCGTGAGGGGGGGGGGGGTGGACATTACCCCAGATCATCAAAGAATTATGACTATGGTACGTAGAGATGATTCATCCTATCTCAGAGACTCAGAACACGTTTCCTGCATGGTTACAGTGCCTTGCATGGAGATCTTTCTCTCATGCTTCATCTACAGCTGCTCGACCAGGGTTATCCTATGGTCTGGTAACGGTATTGTGTCCCATTGCAAAACTTTTGAAAGGGCGTGGGATTTGAGAACAATGACTCATATTACCCCTGAAAAAAGCCCTCTAATTTTTAGAAGCCAATGTGTAAATAGATCTTGTATTGTGCAAATTTGTTTCCTATGACCAAATCATGTCGTATACACCAAATGCTTTTGCAAATGTTAAACTTGTTTCAAGATAATTTGGCGCAGCCTGTGTCTCATGGCTAATGAAACTGTATAGGCATGTTTTAGTATAATACAAGTTTGTCTGCATTCTACGAAGTAACGTAATAAGTTAAGATTTTATTCTGTACTTCGAACTATTTATTTTTATGCTATGTAGATAAGCCTTTTACCATATATTTCCTTTGTGCACTGGTTGCTAAACATGTGTGTGTGTGTCTATGTTGTTTGTCTGTGTTTGTATATGCGCACAGCATAGATGGAACACGGGTTTAGTATGCTTCACTGTCGATTAGATGGCGAAAGTGATGTATGTACCACACAAGCCTGGTGGCAGTCAACACAATGCTCGGCGACAACTACATAACAAGGCACTTACCTGATATGTCAAACTCTGCCCACACTCAAGCCACACAATGCATCTCTCCTGCTCCTTGCATCACTTTCGAGGCTATTCCGCTAGGACAAAATTATATAATGTTAGGCTGACACTCAGATATAAAATGTGCACGGATATTGGTGCAGTGTAGACCAGAGGCCCTTGGTAAACAAAGCTGTTCACGATAAGCCGCTGAAGACATAAGAAACTCCCCAAGTTGCAGACATCAAGGACGCGATGGGTTTAAGAGCATTGGCGTAGCATGAGGAGGGTCATAGGGGGCGATTGCCCCGGGCCCAAAATTCTTAGGGGCGTAAAATTTCAACAATAGTAATAATGAATAAAGTTTTAAAAAAGCACACCCTTTTGCCTTATACGGAAAAACTCTCAGTGTTCGAACATCCTACAAACATTCTACACAGTTTCTCAACATGACGGTGCAAGTAAAGGTAGCAACACTCTTGCAAAACGATCCACGTTGATCTAGAGGCAAGGTGTCCCCCCCCCCCCCCACTTACTCTCTCATGCCCAAGATACAATGTTCGATCACAGAGAAGAGCAGGCCGAATAAGGCCGGTGTCCTGGTAAAATTCTAAAAAAACTAATCCCTACCACAAAAACCAGAAAAATAAAAGCAAAGAAAGTAAGGTGTAAATGTCAAGTGCAGCGATTCTTCTAAAACAAAGGCCTGAAGCACAAACCAAAGGTCCAGGGATCGGGGCGTACAACACATACTTCCCTTCCCGGCCCGCTGGCAACCCAGGCTACGCCACTGCTTAAGAGCAGGTATTTTACCACAAGCCTAGGGGTTCCCATTCTATTGTCAGTGGTCCACAGGCTTTTGTTAGTCTGTTTGCTTGTTTGTTTTAGAGGAGACCTGAGCGTGAAGATTTAGGTCATTCTTTAGGAGTTTCACTGCTGTTGGCATCTTTACCCCACTTTTCTTCTTTTCCTTTTTCTTGCTCTTGTGTTTGTTTGCTTTTGTGGTAGGGATTTGCTCTTTTTTAAATATTGTCCCGTGAGCGACCTTGTTAGGCCTGGTCTTCTCAATTCCCAACTGCCAAGGTATGTTTAACGTGCGCGTTGCGCACACAGGCTCTTCGATTTTTTCGTCCCTATCTAAGAAGACTAGATGCTTGATCCTACCTACCAATTGTTCAGGGATAGGAATATTTCCCCCCCCCCCCCCCCAAAAAAAATTCCAACATGCTTGCACCGACCGGGGATCGAACCCGGTACCTTCGGCATGGAGGGCGGACACCTTGCATCTAGACCACCTTGGCCCGAACGTGTGAAGACCATGGCCAGCTGTAGGCTTGATGGATCAATACTGATCCCAAGGAGAGAACATTAAATTAATTCGTTCTCCCGCAAAAAGAAGTCAACAGTTCATCACACTCACAAATCGCAAGGCACATCACTAGCATTTTCAACTGCCTTTTCCTAGGAAATCGGACAGAAATATGCCACAAACAATTCAAGGAGTATTTGCGATATTGTTGTATGCGACATTTTGCCGATTTTGAGGTTTTGTCATGAAAATGGTCCTTTTGCTGCTAATTTCATTATGTCATTCGAATCAGTTAAAAACTTTTCGAGATATGTTTTTAAGACGTAATGTTTTATGCGTTGTAGCCCTTTTGCCGATAAAACTTCAATCCTAAATTTCTCGAAAAGGCAAAAAATATGCATATGACATAACAATACATGGCAAATACCCGACAAACCATTCTTTTCGTTATGTTTTCTATCTCGCTCTATCTTTTCCCCCAAGTCGGAAAATTAACTGAAAACTTCCGTCTCCAACAAAAAGATCCATTTCGAAATTACGGAGAGTGAAAGTTGAATCTTATTATAAAAAAAGAAGTAAAATAGTTGCGGGTGTATAACAGTGTTGTTAGACTTGGATGGGAACTTAATCATTTGCAAAGAGCTTTCCTCGTCCACTCTGTAGCACCCAAACTGTCAGTGGAAGACATTGCAAAGTTCGTTTGAGGGCACATAAAAAAAAAAAAGAAAAAGAGAAAGTAAACAGGCCTGCTTCACTAATCTGGATGATTCGTTAGGGAGTGTAAATTAATTATATGTGGATATTAAATTACATATCGCATGAAATGAGATCCGTGTCAACACAGTACGAAAGGGGACTTCACGCATTGACCTCGGTGACTTTAGCTAACAGAACTGCACAAGGATACGACTTAAGCTGAGTTTTCATGTATACGGAAAGTGAAACAGCCACGGAAACGGCAGCGGAGACGTCGAAAACCCTTCGACTAGTGAAAGAGAAAGACTGTTTTCTGGTGTACGGAAACTCTTTTTATTTTACCGCTAGAATGATTGCCGTTTACGTACCCGTGAAAGCCCAACTTATATCTTTAAACCGTTGGTAAGTCAGCTTTTCCGACTCAAGTCTGTTTTGCCTCAGTTTTGTGGACTATCGAGCTTAACGGAACCTCGCTCACTACTGAGACTGAAACAAGTTTGTCTCGCTAGTTGAATCAAAGGAAATTCTGGTCTGAGTAAAAAACGACGCAAGACAGACTTGACTCAGTGTGTCATCGGCCTAATTGTGTAGACTGTGACTTTTTAAAAATTTTATTTTGTCCATGTGCAGCTGTCCTCAAGAGGTGAAGAAGATAAAAATTTAATATCTAGAGGCTGGAAATTTAGATACACTGTTTCGCCATAACTACTTCACAAACACGGACACCTCAACACCTGCCCATATTATAAGCACTAATAATATAAAAAAAATTGTCTACACACAAGGGGAGACGGTGGACTAGAGGCAAGGTGCTTGCCTCTCAAGCTGAAGGTACCGGGTTCCAATTCCGGTAGGTCCAAGCATGTTGGAAGTTTGGGATTTTTTTCACATTTTCCTGTCCCTGATCCCATGATAGATAGGATCGAGCACCCTGTCTTCTCGGATTAGAATGAAAAACTCGGAGCGCCCGTGTGCACGTTGCGGACGTGAAAGATATCTTGGCAGTTGGAAATCGTGAAGAGCAGGCCGTACAGGCCGCTGCCCGGGAAAAATTAAAAAAGAAACATATTGCCACCCCCCTACTCCCCACCACCCCCCCCCCCCACCAATAAAAAGAAAAACCGCCGACTGGCGGTGCACTGCTGAGACCAAGTGTATGCTCCAGCTGTAACTGGGTTGCAGTGACACTAAGGCAAATTTCCCAAGTGGGACTGAAGAAGTGTAAGAAGAAATACAAAATACATCTCAAGCATTCACAAGCATACTTAAGAGATGTTTCGTATTACTATGCAGAAGAGGTATAACAAATGCACACTTTGATACTTGTTTCAGTGCACTGTGGCACTTATCAAGCTCTACCACAGTTCCGATTTATTTCGACCCCTTACCAATAACAAAAATTTATTATTCATTATTAAGTACATATTAATATATATTCAAATATTATAATACTTTATAATACAGTTGTGAGTTGTGAACTGTTGTGAATTATGATCTGCGCCTAACAGACTGCGTTACAATTTGCACTGAGATAGAGAGAGATAGAGAGAGAGAGAGTGAGAGAGAGAGAGAGAGAGAGAGAGAGAGAGAGAGAGAGAGAGAGAGAGAGAGAGAGAGAGAGAGAGAGAGAGAGAGAGAGAGAGAGAACAAGACTTTCTGTAAAGCGCCTAGAGCGAACTTCTTTGGATTAGGCGCCATATAAATGATTTCCATTATTAATATTATTATTATCGTAATTACTGAAGCAGCAAACGTTTAACGTCGAATTTCTCAGTTGTGCGAAAAGTGGAGTTGGAACAAACAAGAACAAGCAACGTAGCGATATGTAAGCACTTCTCTACACATACCCTACTCATACACATACGGTACATACACATCTCACGCAAAAATACGCAAGCTTAGGAGAATAGTTATCAAAAGCCCCAGGGATATAGATAACTTGAGCAGTTTCTCAAATGTTCATATCATTAAAGTATCAAAGCATGTCTTTTATCTTATTGTTATTTCAATATTTTATGTTCAAATGGAAAAACAGTGAATTATTTTGCTGGCTGCCACATCACAATGAATCCATTAAGTCTTCCTGCTTTTCACGGCGTTTGTTTCTTTATTTGACTGCCTTTGAAAAACATTCAATTCGGTGTAATTTTCACCTACGAAGAACAACGCCCGTAGCGTACTAATGCCACGAGTGAGAGAGAAGAAGGACTGGGAGGCGGGGGAGAGAGGTAGGGAGAGAAAGAGAGCTGTACACGGAGAGAGGTGGAGGGGGAAAGACACCTTTACCCTGGGGAAACCCAGGATTACTATAATTTTAATTTTACGACCACTTCAATCTAATGAGAATACATCAAAGACGATCTTCACGCCCTGCTGCCAGGTCACCGACGAGTGCATGTCTAGAGTTGGAGTCTTGAGTTTGGGTTTTACGGCGCGTCCGCATGATTTAAACGACTTTCACGATCTATTGTGGGTACTTTATTTTTGTTTCGTGTTCAGAACTTCATCAATTTAAATTTCACGAATGGAATAGTTCCGTATAAATCGTATTACATTGGTAAATTCTCAAAAGTTGTTTTGCATGGAACTGGAGAGAGTTTTATTGATGAGAACAAAAAGTTTTTAAATCAAGTTGCAGATCTTAGCATCTTTCAGAAAGGACATGACGCCCCGTGGGTTCAAGTCAGAAAACAATTCTTTCATGGATCCGCAGGTATGGTACCTTCTTCGGACATGCATGGAATCTACACATTCAGTCAAAATAATATGTTTTATTGATAGGTTTATTGATAGTTATTGGTAGTGAATGTCATAAACATATCGCAAGAAATTGGTTTGATCAAACCTCTCCCGAGCAGGATTGGAACCGTAGACCTCTCGCACCGGCCCAAGCGCTGTAACCACTGACCTACTGCCCCAGCTGGGAGTGTGAATAGCATTACTTTTTAAAGCTGATAGTGTATCAACTGGTCCACTCACTGGGGCAAATTGCCACCGGTACCAAATAATACACCTTGGTCAGTAGAAGACAGGTGTGTGATAGCTGTCTCAGATCGGTAGCTTGTAGAAGTTATTAATGGCCCAAAGTTGGCGAGAACAGTATATTTTATCTCCTTGCCAGTTGGGTCTATCAACTGCCCCTATCTTTACGATATGGTGTCGTGCTATCGGGAAGTGCCGATCCCACCATGACGTGTTCAAGACAAAAAGCACAGGGGTGGCACCTACAGGTAGCTTTATCACTCTAACGCTGGGTTTTGACATATACGGAAGAGGAAACGGCAACAGAAACGTCAAAACCCCTTGGAGTAGAGAAATAGTAAGACTGTTTTCCTTTGCACGGGAACGCCGTTTCTGACCACATGGAAACACTCTGCCTGGTGGAAATTTGACATTTCCGTTGCCATGTCCGTCTCAGAACACACGAAAACTAAACGCCAGCTTTAAACACAACTGATTTCAACCAATACCATTTAGCATGTTCAAATAAGCAAAATAAATGGTGGGAAAAAAATCAGCAAAGCCGTTTCGTTTCCATAGAGACCCGCAGTCATCTTGAATTTTCATGAGCTAACTCGATCAAATTTTAAACCGCAAGGGCTCCGCTACAATACTCTCAAATCTTCAAATAATTTTACAGACAGGCGCAGTTTGGAACAGTAGATTTATGTACATTTTTACACATTAGCATTATTATATTAATTTCTCTCTCTCTTTCTTTTTTCCTCAACATTTTGAAGATGGTAAATGTGAAGAAACATTAAAATTTTCTTTTCTTTCCTTTTCTTTTTTTTAAAGTTTACACACAAAAATAGCATTTTCTCAAAAAGTACACAGCAAGATTATGTTTGGTAGGTTATAGCTCTGTTTGCCTGACAATATCATTTTAAAAAAATTAAAAATTAATGTCGAACAAAGAGAAAAAGGAATCGCATTTAAAAATCCTCGAGGCTGCAACTTCTACACATAATACACATAATATATAATAAAGAACATATGCATATTTTGGTTGATCGTCGGGACAGAGGGACGACCTAAGACCTTCTTCTTTCTTTCTGTTTTTAAAAAATCATTTCACTCAGTTTTGGAGTAATTTGTGTCAAGAACATTTTTTTTAATCTCTTCCACTGGGAAGACGGTGCTTTCCTTGACGTATTTTAAACGTGGCAAGATTACGTCATTCATTTGTGAAACAAAAAATGGGAATCTGTTTGCGTTTTGGGTTTCGTATCTTCAAATAGTAGATAGCATCTTGTTTAGCCTCATCACAGCTAGCAGAGACGGGAACTGGCTTCTCCACTATTCTCCATGCTACGAGCGAGATGATATCCTTGTGTTTTGCATACAGTCGACTGGATTATGCAAATTAATTGCGAGCATAGTAAACCCTGATGTCAAACCTTGAAAACTATCATCCTGAAAAATTCGAAACTTTCACGCACAGCCGAAGAAAAAAAACATGATAGTATATGTTGCAAAGCCCCGAGTAAAAAATAGAACAAAACAAAACGAAAATCCATTACAATAAATCAAACCAAGCGGACAGACAGTCTACGAGGACCTTCTTCAGACAAAAGAAAAAAACAACAAAAAAACTCAGACCGAACAAAATGAAATATAATTATTCTAAAATCTTACCAAAGCCACCACTTAACTTGTGCACAAGGAAAATGGCATTTCGTTGAAATCGTGACCTTAGCTCTTGTTTGTTCTATTTCCATTTTCTGAACGACTGGAGATTTTTTAGTATGTAGAAGAGGAATAACAAATGCACACTTTGACTCTTGTTTAATAAGCGTTGTGGCACTTATCAGGCTGTTCGACAATTCTGATTTATTCAAACTCTTTATCAACAGCCCCTTATTACAATACTAAAGCCGCAAACGTTTAATGTCGAATTTCTCAGAAAGGGTATAACAAATGCATATTTTGACACTTGTTTAAATGGGCTGTGGCATTTATCAAGCCGTTTCACAGCTCCTATTAATTCTAACTCTTTATAATTTGCCCCCGTACCGTACCATAATATTAAAGCAGGAAACGTTTAACGTCGAATTTCTCCGCTGTGTATAAAGTGGAATTGGAACAAAGAAGTACTTAAGTCGCGGAATGACATGTATGGATACTTACCAAATCAACACAGTGCCATGTAAGACCATT
Source organism: Onchidella celtica (assembly GCA_963931925.1). Classification (NCBI taxonomy): domain Eukaryota; kingdom Metazoa; phylum Mollusca; class Gastropoda; order Systellommatophora; family Onchidiidae; genus Onchidella; species Onchidella celtica. Next base: position 21,661,977 of record OZ007580.1, on the reverse strand, counting down.
GTGCTTCGACCTCACAAAGTTTGTGTACTTTTTCTTAATACAAAAATTGCAGGAGACACAAACAAATGACAGTTATACTCACCGTTATCAAGCCCAGTCAGATAATAATTATCCTTCCATTTGTTACTGCCTCCACAGTCATGTTTGTACACATCATCCAGTTCATATCGTTGCTACATGTCAGTTCGTGAAACAGTTGGGCTGCAGTCTATTATATGTCAGAGTTCAAACATAAGGGCTCGATTGTTTTTGTTTCTTTTTCTCTGGCAACATCTGAGCTGAGTGTTCTTTTGAATGTACTGTAACTAATATACATGTGCATGAGCGTATCACAGCCGTTGTGCATGACCTGCTTATAGAAAATAATTACTGTACGACTCGAATATATTTAAATAGTTCATTGATATGTTATTGTGTGTAAACCATGACAAAACACCGTAATTCTCAGCAAACTCTGCTTTGGAACCAAGCAGTTGTCATGAGTGGTCAAACACTGAAGCTTAAGACAGCCAAACAAATAAACTATGATTTAGGAGTTGATATTTGGGCCTACCGCTGTGTTTCCCACACAGTCGTACATCCTGCAACTATCTCGGAAAACACACTAATATGGGCACAAAAGGTTAGTGACCTAAGATAAGAAAATAGTAATTAATAATTACACACTTGCTGGAAAAATCTCTTAGTTAACTGCCTCCGTTAACACTTACGTTGCCACATTTGCCAAATGCACGTCATACTTGTGTGAGAGGTGAAGTACTTGCACAGCGTGTCATGATTTTATTTTTTTTTGGCGCACACTGTCTACTTACATTTGAAGTGAATATTGGCTTAAGGTGCGAAAGAGCAAGGTGAATTTTATAGGTACATGAAGTTGTCACATAATACACTACCTGTATTATTACCAAGCAATAATATTCCCTTGAGATTTCAGCAAATATCCCGAAAAATTAATTTCAGATCAATTTTAGCGGTTTTTGCTTTCCTTAACATAATGCCGAATACTTAATGGTAAGACAAACCAACATAAATAATTTATACACAACCTATGCATAAACTGGAGGATAAGAATGTATAAAAGATATAAACAGCTGCTGTTCGGAGAGCTACTCAAAGTCACAGAGGGACAGGCTTCAGTGGTGCAGCATCTCTGCTGCTGACCTTGTCCAGGCAGCCAAAGACAGAACACCGCGGCGTGACATTATAAGACAAGCTGCAAAGACTTTTGATACGCCCCACCAGGGCCCAGGCTCATAGAGAACGTCGCCTCCAAGCGGAGTCCATCCCCGCGACATCAGTATAGACATCCAGTATCCTGTATGCTCACCACTCTGCAAGTCCCAACTGGAGCCATGCCCTCATACACAAATGATTATGCAGATACGTCCTCCTCGAATACGAGTGACCACCATCATGAAGGGTAGAACGAAAATCCACGTCGAAGTATATCGAGATCTAATATCGCAGCTTTTGAAGACCTACCACAACTACCCGCATCAGTTATGCAGACCCACGGTAGTTCAACAAGACAATAATCTCTTTGAAGTTATTAACAGTTTCTTTGAAGTTATTGACAATTTTATGTAATTCAAAGTAATTACGTAGAGAGCACAACGTGTCTCTTCTTATGCAAAGAACTAAGCTACATGCATGACTTGCTGCATTTAGGTTATATAATCAGCGAGAGTCTTAGGCGGGCGTCAGACAGAGAAAGTTGCTCGCCATTCGCCGCACGCCATTAGTTATTTAAGACGACTTAATGTCATTGTCATTAATAAGGTCAATGAACACATTTCAGCAAAGGAAAGCAGTCATACAGAGAAAGGGACATCCGCTAGCCGCTTGGCGCTGGCTACAAGCCCGTAATAGGTGGCTAGTGATATGTAGTGAACAACTTTCTCTGTGTGACGCCTGCTAAAACCTTGACACGCATTCACCGATTTTGATCTTCTGACTTTTTGGTTAGTGACGTCATTACATTCACTTTCAATTAACCTGGCTAAAAGCTACCGGTTAGATCTCAGTGAAACTCGGCATCTTGACTTCTCAGCCCGCAACCGTTCGAAAATCTGAGTGACGTCAATTTTGCACTTCGGTATGTCACCGTTCATACGGTACGCTGATTACGTAATCGTGCCGATGTCGCTTTAATGTGTGAATCCAACCCCCCCCCCCCCTCCCAACGGTATTCCTATCAACTGTGCTGAAATACTATACAAATCTACATCGGATTGAAGTAAAGATACTGTCTGGGACCACTGTCCAATTGATCATCACATCAAAATTGGCTATAGCAGGCCGGCTACGCGCCCAGGCTTGAGATAAGTGTTAACTACAGATTCTAATCAGAGACGCAGTTTTCCAGAGATGACCCTACCTTCCAAATCAAAATAAGAAAAAAAAACACTAACAGCACCAGGTCCTATGCGTAGACTCGGCTTATAAGAAATTGGCTGAATATGATTACAGTTTGTTGTGTACTAGGTTTTTCCCATGTCACGCTGTGTTGTATATGACATCTGTTACCGTAGGTGATAGACGGCCAACTTCATAGGCTGTCGAGAGGAGGATATGTGTGGGAGAGATAGCATTGTTCTGCTATTTACAAGTTAATTGCCTGTAGTGAGACAGTGATATTTAAATTACTAGCAGGTGTGATTCTCATTTTACTTTTTCTCTCACCTGATTAAGGTCACCAAATTAATGACAGACAGACAGACAGACAGAGACAGACAGGCGGGCAAGCAAATAAAGATAGATAGACAGATAGATCGATAGATAGTCGGGATTCTTATTTTAATTTTTCCAGACAGACAGACAGACAGACAGACAGACAGACAGACAGACAGACAGACAGACAGACAGATAGATAGATAGATAGATAGATAGATAGATAGATAGATAGATAGATAGATAGATAGATAGACAGATAGATAGATAGATAGATAAATAGATAGATAGATAGGTTTGTGATGGGTGGGATTCTTATTTTACTTTCTCCTGGACAGGCAAACAGAGAGAGAGACAGACAGATAGATAGATAGATAGATAGATAGATAGATAGATAGATAGATAGATAGATAGATAGATAGATAGATAGATAGTTAGATAGATAGATAGATAGATAGATAGATAGATAGATAGATAGATAGATAGATAGATAGATAGATAGATAGATAGATAGATAGATAGATAGATAGATAGACAGACAGATAGATAGATAGATAGATAGATAGATAGATAGATAGATAGATAGATAGATAGATAGATAGATAGATAGATAGATAGATAGATAGATAGATCAGGAAGTAGATTTCCTGCACAGGCTCCATGTACCAAGTAAATTTGATTGAAAACAAAACAATGTAATGTTGTGTCTTAAAATGAAGAGATAATCAAAAAAAGTTATGGGCATTTGATTCAGAAGTCATTAATAAGGTCAATGAACACATTTCAGCAAAGGAAAGCAGTCATACAGAGAAAGGGACATCCGCTAGCCGCTTGGCGCTGGCTACAATAATAATAATAATAATAATATATACATTTATATAGCGCCAGGACTAAAACATTAAAAGCTCTAGGCGCTGTACACAGTAAAAAAAATCATAAAAGCACATTCAAATAAACTTACACACACACAGACAAACTAGTTTTATACATCCATAGCAAGCTATAAAATTCAGTTTTTAAAAAGAAATGTTTTTAACCTGTTTTTAAATATGTTTAGAGAGGCAGAATTTCGAACCTCTTGTGGTAAAGAATTCCACACACAGGGACCAAAACAAATAAAAGCTCTATCTCCATAATTTGATGTTTTACACCTGGGAACAACCAGTTTATTTTCTGTAGTAGATCTTAAAATTCTATCAGACTCATGTTTTTTCAAAAGTTCCGAAAGATAGGAGGGAGCTGAACCTTCAAGACATTTGTAAACCAAAACTGCAGCTTTAAATTTTATTCTGTTTTCAACAGTAAGCCAGTGAAGTTGGCCAATAAGGCTTGAGGCAGATTCTCTTTTTGATTTTCTAAAAATCAGTCTAGCTGCATTATTCTGAATTATCTGAAGGCGTTTTATTTTGTTGCTCGGAATTCCCAAGAGCAGAGAGTTACAATAATCAAGCTTTGAAAACATAAGTGAAGTGATAAGTATTCGAGTTGCCTCTTGGGATATGAATGGACGAATAGAGCTGATGTTTTTTAATTGAAACATTAATGATCGACATAATGAACTTATTTGATTTTCCATACTCAGATCTGATTCTAAAATTTTGCCTAAGTTTTTAACTTTATTCACGTTTGCTACAGTGCTTTCACCAAGATTTAATTTTACATTTTTAATTGCAGTTATTTGTCTTTTCTTTCCAATAATCATAACTTCTGTTTTGTCTTCATTTAGCTTTAGTTTGTTTTGGTTCATCCATTCTTTTGTGTCCATAATACACTTTTCATTATATTTCATAACATTGTCAACACGACCTAAAGTCGTACCAGGGTGATATAGTTGGACATCATCAGCATACTGATGGTAATAAAAACCATGATCTTTAAAAATATTAGACAGGGGCCCAATGTACATAATAAAGAGAGTGGGACCTAAAACTGAGCCTTGTGGAACACCATATGGCAGTATGTATTCTTTTGATTTTATGTTATCTGTTACAACAATTTGTTTTCGGTCACATAGATAGGACCTGAACCATTTCAGAGCTATACCAGAGATCCCATAGGTTGCTTCTAATCTGCAAAGAATAATTTCATGATCTATAGTGTCGAAGGCAGCTGATAGATCAAGAATGTTTAAACACGAAACCAAGCCCTTGTCCAGTAATCCAAACAAATCATTAACAATCCTCAATAAAGCAGTTTCAGTGCTACAATTTGCACGATATGCTGTCTGGAATGATTCACAGAGAGCGTTATTGTTTAGATGACCAAGTAGTTGTTTTAAAATTACTTTCTCTAAAATCTTTGATAAAAATTGAAGATTAGATACTGGTCTATAGTTTTTCAAGTTTTCAGAGTCAAGATTAACTTTCTTAAGCAAAGGTTTAACGACTGCAACTTTATAGGTCTCTGGCACAGCACCTGTACATAAAAGAAGTGTTAATAATTTTTGTGATGGATGGTAAAAGATCAGGTAAGCATTTTTTTAACAAGTCTGTGGGCATGGGATCTAGTTCACATTGCTTAGTAGCAGCAGAACAAATTATGTCATTGATTTCATCACTGGTAACTTCACTGAAACAAGAAAGATTATTCCCAACAAATACAGAATTTTCACTAGTTATATCACAACTACTTAAATTGTCTCTAATTTTTTCTATTTTGTCCATGAAGAAGTCCCCAAATGCATTAGGCAGATGTTCCTTTTCTATTGAAGTTGGCAGGTTGATCCTTTTCTGTTTGCCCAACAAATCATTGGACAAATTGAAAAATTGTTTTGAATTTTGAATTTCACAAAACCTTGAGTTGTAATAGTCACATTTAGCTTTTCGAATGGTGTCATTCACAAGTTTCTTATGGTGAATGTATATTTCTTTGTCAATTTGTAACTTTGTTTTCTTCCATTTCCTTTCTGCTCGTCGCCTGGCCTGTTTTGCTGCTTTTGTTTCCAACGTGAACCATGGTGGTGGTGTCCTGTTGGTCACAGTCCTTGATGTTTCCGGAGCATGACTGTTTAAGACGCTTTGGATTTTTTCTGTCAGAACTTCAGCATTGATGTCTTCTGAGTCAGCCAACGTTGTTCTCAAATCTAATTTGAAATTTTCTAAGTTAATTTTCTTCAAGTCTCTGCATTTTACATTCTTTTTCTTTGGCAAGGGTTTCTTGTAAGGAATGTCGAAATATAGAAAATGGTGGTCAGATATTAGTTTGTTGGTATTTACCACCGCTGATGCAAAAGTAAATTTGGACGAAGTAACAATCCAATCAAGAATATGGCCAAATTTGTGTGTGCTGGATTCAACATGTTGTGTCATTTGATGTTCATGAAATAAACGTTTCATAAAATTTACATCAGCAGATGTTTTGGAGTCGTAATGCAAGTTAAAATCACCCATGAAGACAAGTTCCTGCTTTTCGATGTTGTTTAAAATCAAAATTTCTTCAAATTGTGTCAAAAAATTTGATGTTTTGAGATTGTTTTTCTTGTTAGGTGGTGGTCTATATAGCAGGACAAATTTTATTTTCTTGTGAGGTAATGACAAAGTCATAATCGCAGACTCAAATGAAGTAACAGAATCAGGATTCTCACCAAAGTTCAAGGCCGAAGAGAGAGTATTTTTGTAGACAATACCAATGCCACCTCCATTTTTGTTCTTTCTAGGAAATGATTTATAAGAATAACTCGGTGGAGTGAGTTTAGAAATTACATGCTCATGACTGTGTTCATGGATCCAGGTTTCTGTGATAATCATGATGTCAATGTCATAGTCACCAATGATGCCACACAAGTCTGTTGTCTTATTACATGCTGACTGTGCATTAGTATACCCAATACGAATGTTTTTTCCACAGGTTACATCTCTAAATTTGTTTCTTGTGTCAATTGGAATCAAGTTGTTTTTATTTATTCCACTTTGATGGAAGCCTTTAACTGTATTGTTTATTTTTCTCTCACTCAGTACAGATTTTATTCTTCTTCTGGTTCCACCTCTTGCTCCCCTCTTTCTGTGTTTCTGTTTACAGATGTGTAGATTTTTCAGTAGTTGGAAAACCTGCTTGGGCAGTTTGTTGATGTTGTTGTTATTTCTACACTGGAGCAATTGTTCTCTTGTGTAAACAAAGCTGGTCATATTTACACTAGTGTGTTCACAATAGTCTGACTCTCTACTGTCAGTAACTGGGTCACTCATGTTGTTATGCTGAGTGTTGGTGTTAAAATCAGCACAGTGAAGCCTAAAAATGGCCACAAGATAAGATAAAACATAGAATAAAATCACTTCATGTTGAAACATCTTGAAATAAATTAGATCCTCAGAATCACTGAAACAAGAGGAACTCTTTGGTGCAAACTTCAAAGTCTAATAAATATAAAATCCTTCTAAAAATTTAGAAATTACATGCTCATGACCGTGTTCATGGATCCAGGTTTCTTGTGAAAGAAAGCCTGTAATAGGTGGCTAGTGATATGTAGTGAACAACTTTCTCTGTGTGACGCCTGCTAAAACCTTGACACGCATTCACCGATTTTGATCTTCTGACTTTTTGGTTAGTGACGTCATTACATTCACTTTCAATTAACCTGGCTAAAAGCTACCGGTTAGATCTCAGTGAAACTCGACTCCATGTGTGTCTCCATGTATTGTCATCAAAATAATGTTGCTTTTTTGTCTGGGTTTTCCGATTGTATGCACTTTTCAATTTTGAATGACTGTTGGCCTAATTTTACACTAAGTTTCTTCAGCATTCGAGAGAGAACAGCGTGGCTGACATCAGGGACCTAACTCTGTGGAAAGTAAATTCGAAACACCAAAATACCGAGTTCATTCCCCTGATGAAAAGTTCTTGTACCTTGTTTAGTTACTGGTTTCTGAGGCCAAACTCGTTTAGTTCTTTTGTCTGACTAAGGTTGTTTTTCTTTAAATCGATGAGAGTGTTTCAAAATATACAAATGTCTGGGGAAGTAGTGTATTATGGGCTACCAGATCATCTGCAGGCACTAAAAAGTTTAAAATTCTCGAAATGTTCCTTAAGATCATGGGTGAAAGATGTTTTTTCTTATCAATGGCCTCAGATTTGGAATTCTCTGTCTCTGACTTTGAGAGAGACTGAAAATTTTACGACTTTTAAACATCAACTGGAGAGTCATCTTTTTGCCCTCTGAATGTCCATCTAGGTTGTTTTTTTCCCTGAGTATGTCTGTGTATTGTGTGTGTGATTTATATGAAATAAATATTGTAAAGTGCTCATAGCCTGGTTGTTAATGGAATGAAACGCTATATAGCCATGTATTATTATTACTATTATTATTATGACCATTACTGATGTCTTCATAAATTATGGCCATGGTTATGGATGCTGTCACGGGATATGGGAACAGTTCATTATATCATCACTGCTCTATGATAATGGCATATTATGTCAGACCTAAGCCAAAAGGCAGCTGGCGGTTCATAGCATTCCGGAGTATGATGGCTATCAGATGGTATTATAAAAAAAACCGGATTGCGCCAAAATGAAAATGTAATAATCCAATAGAGTCATAATGGCCAATTCTAGATGATCGACAGGAAAAAAAAAAAAATATAATAATCACGCCGATCGGCGCTGCACTGTGGCGACGACGTGCCTGCTCCAGTTATAACTGGGCTGCAATGGCACAAAGGCAAATTTCCCAAATGGGATTAAAGAGTTATACAAATACAAAAAATACAAATACAAAAAGTAACTGTTTTTTCTTAATACATGTATCTGAAAAGTGTCAAAAATGACTTATGCCATTGGCATAGAGCAGTTACGATATATTACCTAAAATATTCGGACATTTTTGTGAGATGCAGTGTCACCACTTATACCATCAAGGTGTAGGTGTCACGTAATCAACAAGAAGGTATATGTTATCAATGCAACAAGTGATCCATCATCAAATGATAGATCTGAAGCTGCCACCACCTTTAATCTTGCAATCCCCGGTCTTAAATGCAAGAGTCTGGAGCAGACATAACATTACATGCAAAAATTAACACTGACATCTGTACTGTACTCTATATTGCTGTACTTTAATCAGTCATAGGCAACAATATATGATTACATATCTACAGAAGCATCATTTTGATACTGTGTCTTGTTTGAGAATATTTTCCCTGCCAGCCACCTTCCATCAATCCAACTACACTAAAGAGCTGAAGTTTGATCGTAGGAATGACATTGTCCCAAAGTATGTCCAAAGATACGGGATGCAATAAGATGAGACAGCTAGAGCATTCAGTTGCTGTGAGAAAACTATGGCTATTTTTTCTTTCTTTTTAGTTGCAGTAGTACTGTCAAAATTTTGCATCATAAATTCATCATTATATCAAGCATTCATATCATTTTATACACCACGGGCCCCGCCACCAATCAGCGTGCGAACTGTGTGCACAATTTTTTTTAGAGGTACAAAGAATGGAATGTCTCATCTTATCGTGTCTTGTATCTTTGATATGTCCACTGGATATGACATTCTGCTGCCATGGGTTTAACAGAGGAAATCCCCTTTACAGTAAATCTATCAACCATATGGAAATCCTAAACAAATCTTTGTAGGACTGACGCAGGTATAATGGCTGGGTCTTAGCCAAGTGGATTAATGATCTTAATATCAACAGGACATGACCGTGTGAAATGTAACAGATGGCTGACTATACTACAGTTTTTCCGAAAGTGAAGCACTGCCGGTCAGCTTGCAGAGTCTGGTTAAATGTTCACAATATTTATCAGTACATGTATTTGAGACACAGAGATGGTGAGGATTCAGCAATGGTAAACACACTTCATCTTAAACCCTCACTTTAGAATCAATTTGCTAAAAATAATGCCAGTATATACAAAAATCAGTGAGAGTTTGGACAGAAGAATTCAACACTTTTCCCCTGAAATGTGAAACCACATGTAACAGTTGTTATAGAAGTGCTTTGGTGGGGACAGATGGCTATAAAGTTTCTTGTCTCTGGAGATTTTGAAATATAGGACTGAAATATGGCATAAAGAAAAAGTTGTCAGTAGCTAAGCCTCATGTGAGGAATAATACAGAAATGTTACAATAAAATGCAAAGGAAAAGAAAAGTATTGTATTGTTTCTGTATCATTTCTCATATGAGGCTTTGCTACATACAATTTCTTATTTGACTCAACCATTGCTGCGATTCGACAGATTTTCTATGGTTTTTTTTACAATAGGTTTTGGTTGAGGTAATGTATTCTGGCTAATTAATGCTTAGAAACAACTTTTCTTGAGGAAAGTGTCTCTACCGAAGCACATATATGTAAAATATACAAAGGTTTTAGCAGCCAAGTTTATTATCATAACTCAAAATTTTAAAACTAAATGAGACTTACCTGTTACATGAAGTTTGATTGTAATTCTGTCCACCTACAATATCCAGGAGGCTTAACCGAGAGAGAGCCACACATGCATGGCTGACTTTACAATTTAAAGCTGAGAGAGCTGTTATTAATCAAATCAATTTAGGCATGTGATAAATCAGAACTATTGAACCAAGAGAGCATGAGAGGCTATCGGGTGGGCGGTTAAGCCTCCTGCTAACTATTGTGGATCCACAGAATTACAATCAAACTTCACCTTACAGGTAAGGCTTGTTCAATTTTAAAATTCTGTCGACTCAAGAATATTCATTGAGGCCCATCCGAGACTTTAAAGCAATAACAGCTATGATCAGAGTAAGAAACCCCATGCAAATGTATAAGATGCATTTCCAAATGGAATAACATATAAATATGCATTAACCACACAAAGACAGGGTAATTAAAACCAGAAAACAAAAACTTACAATTACTGGCTCTTACTAAGGACAGCTTTACCAAAGGCTGTCCGTCGCTCTATCACTATAGGTCTCTGCCAAAATTTTTGCAAAGGTGGTTTCAATAGACCACCCTGCAGATTGTAAAATAGTGGAGATATTCATATCATGTTGAATGGCTGAGAACACTGCTGCCCTCGTACTGTGTGCCTTGAAGATCTCAGTATTTATATCAGCTTTCTGTAAGGCAAGTTTTATCCGGCGATTGACGGTTTCCTTAGTCACTGGTCAATGTGGAGAAACAAAATTGATGAATAGCTATGGGAAAGCTCTGCACGGTTTTGTTCTTCTTAAATATTCCTTCCGATTTGTAACTTTGCATAGTCGTTTATCTTCTGGATAAGCTGGTACAACGACCACAGTATAGGGTCATTTTGGTGAAGTGTGTTTAAGCAATGAAGTTACATGAAAAACTGTTGGCGTGCATTTAATATTACAAGAATCCAAATTAAGTGTATGAATAATTTGGCTCCGTTGTCACGGGCACATAAGAAAAAAGATCAGAAAAAAACTTGCAAGAAGCTGTCAATCGAGAAGAAAACGGCTTCAAAAACAATCCAAACTGTAAACAAAGCCAATGGTAACACTTCCAGCAGAAGTGAACAGTCACAAAACAATATATCATAAAAGAAACAGACAACCAAAAATCTGCAGAAAGAAATTGTGCAGCCACTGCAATGTCACGGTTAAGATTGGAGTCAGCCATGCACGCACGGCTCTCTCGGGTGGGCCTCCAAGAATATTCATGGGTCGACAGAATTTATGATGTCCTAAAATGATTCAAATCCATTTGAATTTCACAGTATTCTGAGCATGGTACACTTCATATGAAATCCTCCTTAATAATTCTCTAGAGATTTACATGTGTCACTTCATGCGAAAGAACACAACCAGGCTGCAATAAGGGGTTTACAATGGAATCTATAAACATGCTCATTCCAATCAACCATTTCTTTTTTTCACAGATTTAGACTGTTATCTGCTCTCAGGTCCTTACCCTAGCAAAGAGTTGCTAACATATATACATGGCTATCTTTATGAAGAAGTTATAAAAATTTGCTTGACCCCAAATTTCTTGCACATAGCAGCCATGTGGACTGTGGACACAAAGGTACTACCAGTCAACAGCATGATAGTTTTTGAGCATAAACAAAATGATTTATACAAAAGTTAGTCTATCAGTTTCTGTGACTTCATTCTCAATACTGTGAATGTTGTTGCTGTTCTTAATCCCTTATAAAAAGCAAGAAGAACAGCCGTGCATAATAATATGCCAGGGAAGTTGACACAATATTACAAAGAAACAACCAGAAAATCTGTGAGGTTGAAGCAAGGCTTGAAACGAAGTCAAAATGCGGCAAAAAGAAAAGGGTGTATGTTGATTAATCTTTCCTTTTCCATTACGTTTTACTGCATCGTTTCTGAACTATTTGATGTCATGACCTTAGCTCTTGTTTATTCTAGCTCTGTTTTCAGTAAACTGGAGATCTTTTAGTATGTCGAAGAGGTATAACAAATGCACATGTTGACACTTGTTTAAAATGCATTGTGGCACTTATGAAGCTGTTTCACAGTTCCAGTTTATTCTAACTCCTTATCTTAATACTAAAGCTGTAAACGTTTAACAAAGAATTTCTTAGCTGTGCAAAAAGTGGAATTGGAACAAAAAGTACTAAGATCATGATGTGAGGCTTTGCAACAAGTACCTTTTTTTTTTCTTTTTTACTATATTTTGACCATGCATGGAAAGAGAGCCAAAAAAGCAAAATGATGACCTTTCAAGGAACTATCTTTACAAGTGAATTCTGTCTTTTAGGTTTCCTCCATTGAACTGTGGGTTTTCCATTGACTTGACTTGAATTCGACGGCACATCCTCTGCTGACTTGATCAGCTTAAACTCCTCCTCGTGATCTGCATGTTCAAAGCATCCAAAGATATGCCGCCCGGGACCAAAAGGGGTTTTTCCGATCAGAAAGTTGGAGAAAATCATTTCATAGCTACTCAGGTTCAAAGGATATCGTCCGCCCTATAGAGAATGAAACAAAACATCTGTATGTGACAATTATGGTAAGCCAATAAGAAATCCACACTAAATTCGAGTTTTCAAAGACATTTTGCTGCAATTCATGCGCTCTTGCATTTTGTCAGATTTGATGAAGAGAGCCTGACTGATTTTTCCACTAAATCATTATTTTCAGTAAGAAATATATTTGAATTTAATAATTTGAAACTAGATTATAAGAATCTTGGGAGCATTGTTATATCGTTCAAATCATTATTTTGTGAGAATTGTTGTGGAATCATGATATATCTATAAACTCTACAATGATATTCAACCTCAGTGAAGATACAGATGTATTCTGAACTTTTACATTCTGTGCAATGCTGAAGCAGTTCATTTTATGTTTTCATGAGGCAGGAGGCTGCAGTATTCCCTGCATGCATATTATTCTGGGGTATTGTTAAAAAAAGAGAAGTCATAACTTTGATGGCCTGATGTGTTTTTAACAAGCTGAACGATACTAACAATTGGTTTTGATTAGCTAATGAGCAATGTTTTAGAAAATGTAACTGATTTTGATATTTGAGTTTTCAGTTTGAGTTTTACAGCAGGTCGGCATGATAACAGCCACTTGACACCTTTCAAGGTCTTTCCTGGGTACACTATTTATGCTTGGTATTCAGAACTTCATTAATTTTAAGTTTCACAAGTAGAGATAATTCCATTACAATATTATTACACTGGTAAAATTCTCAAACATTGTTTTGTATGGATCATGCGCTGTTTTTAACTCAGGGGGCAAGATTCTCTCCTCTCCCCCCCCCCCCCCCCCCCCCCAATTTCCAATTTTATGCATGGCATGCAATTGCCAACTATCAATAAAGCAATTGATTTTGATGACTTTTGCGACGAAAAGAGCAAAGAGCCAAAAAAATAAACAAAACACAGACAAAAAAAGGTTTTCATATGCGTTGTGACAGGTAAAGGACAGGGGCTTTCAGCTTATGATTGCCTTGGTGCAAAGTTGTGGAGAAGAGGGTCAACAATAGTTGATTGCAGCAGCGCATAAAGGTTAGCCTTTTCACATCACCCACCCTGCACCTGTCGCATGCAGGCTGCTTTACAACTGATCGATATGCTGGTTGCCCACGATGTGCAGCCACTCACACACCCATTCATGGCACCACAAAACATCTGGGATAATGTGTAGTTTCGCAGCACATATTGTTTATGTTTTTTGTGTTTGTACACATATGGTTGACATTATTCTTCTCTAATTAAGCTTTCCAATGATACCTGTTATCATACTCTAGCTTTATCAGAAGATTTTATATGAATTTCAAAAACATCCCAAAATAGTGTGTAAAGAGTGAATAGCCACTATAAAGAAGGAATGTACAGTGGGCATGCCAGAGCCATGATGTCCGAAATGTGACAAGGTTAAGAAAAATAAATTGAATTATTAATTGAGTTCAAGGAAATGTACATACATCTGTCATTTGTTGAAATGCATTTTTCGCCCTGGACTCGGCCTCATCAGCTGGGATTTGAACCATATCCTTATAAAACACAAGGAGTTCTCCTGGTTCAACAATATTGTCATCTGAAAATAAAATATTTAAATTTTTTATTTTCTTTCATATAATATGAAATGGGGTCTCTGTGAGAGAAAGAAATGTACGATTTCTGGCATAAAATGCAATAAAGTTAGCATTTGTGAAATTGGGCTTATGGCGAAATTTGTATACCTCTTTAAAAAAATCAAAATAAAATGTTTCTAAGACTATTTGAAGCAAAATGTCTTAATTGAAAGCAGAAAAATGGCCAATTTTTCATATTATAATCAAATCTCAATTTGCATAGAAAATATTCCCCCTTTGGGGGGGGGGGGGGGGGGGTTCTCAGGAATTTGGTCTTTTACCTTAAGCCGAGTTTGCCAGATCCACTCACATTTTGTCAGCATGATTGTGTATTTTGTTTTCTGTTTACTCTGCTTTCCTCAGCACAGCACTTCCACAAAAATACTTTTCCATCTTACTGAATCCCTGTACTGGCAAAGGTACTAGATATAAGATGGGACAGCTGGGGGTTTCCCATTAACAGATTTCACAATGTCACCTCATGGTGTATGCATGAGAGATGTCAACAATGACATAATTTAAACAGCTGAATAGAGAAAATTCTTCTTCTTCTTCTTCATGTGCCGGATCTGGAACAGATATCGACGATCATGGTTCGCCACTCATTCCTCCGCTCAAATGCTCTCCAAAAAAGCTTATATTGTCCTGGTTCTTCCCTGTTGCCCATCTGTTCAAACTCTCTAGATATATAATTCTTTGTCTACCTCTACTTTTTTTGGGCTCTATTTTTCCAGAAAATATTGAGCCCTATTCACTGTTCAGCTGTCATTTTGGGTAGGCCTTGACTGAAGTAGCTTCCTTTGTAATTATAACTTACTCAATTGCTGCAGGAAACCTCTTGTCACTTCTTTTGGGTTTTTTTTTGTTTGTTGAGGAAGCCCTGTGACAAAAGCATTTTTACAACCATAATTCACTTTTAGATCAAGCACTATTTTCAAGCAATGCGTCGTAGGCAATGCCCCCAATCGGTACCTTGCACCAGAAGGTCTCTCTGTTTCTCGGGGGCCTCGCCCAAAGGCTGTTGGCACCTTATTCTTGATTTCTTTGTTATTACTTGTTCTTTCTCTGTTCTTTCCTCTTGTTTGGTTCTTAATTCTTGGTCTTGTTTCTTGTTGTTTAGTGGGCACCAAATGGTTATAGAAAAGGAAGAAGAAGAAGAAGCAGTAGGAAGGAAGGCCCTCCCATTGAACTCCCAACCTCCTCCGGACCCGTAAAAACATTTTATGCAGAATATTTTAAATCAAATTTTGTTCAAGGCAGCTTCAACACATGCCGTCAGTGTCGTGACCTTTCCCTCCGCAGAATGAAATTACTAGGGACTATCTGTACCCGTCATAAGAATGCTATTTTTATACAGGCATGAAGAAGACACTGTCCCATCTTATGTAACTCTACAATCTTAGGCACTAATATTCAAAGTTATAAAATTACAGTAACAGATGAGGAAGGCATACTCAACTGTTTCTGTCAATCATCTGGAAAAGGGTCTTGGGCAGAAGGCGGAGCCAGATAGGAAAGTTCTGGATGCCCATACAGCCTGGGAGGATGTCTGACCACAAACACAGCCACTCAGACAGGTTTACTGTATCCCCTGTTCATGGGAGTTGTGGGTGGGAAGGAGGGAGAGAAAGAAAAAGATGTATTAAAGAAGTAATTGCAAAACATGTCACTGCCCAGAAAAACGAGTTGTCTCAAAAAAAAAATGCATACACAAATGAATTGCTTAATGCTGTTTGCAACTCTATTGAACAATGCTATGGACATCAGTTTGAACACCCCCCCCCCCCCCCTGTATGCAATTACTCTTATAACCACACTCTTGTCCTCTTTAATGTGAATCACACATCTTGGATATACTTTGACTTTTATAATAAATATTCACAGTATGTATACATTTTTACAAGTCAACCTGTATTTCTGATGTAAGTTCAAAATGCTAACTTCACTTGAAAACCAAATGAATTAATTAGTTTGGTTTTTTTTATCCTGACTTATTTCAGAACCCTTTTCCTGAATAATGCCTCTGCTATTGATGGCAAAATGCTAAATATTAAACCAAATAACGTGTCTTTGTCTTGCCTGACATACAATCCACAGACCTAGAAAACACCAGATGTGGACTGGTGGCTGTAGTGTCTTCAGGTTGTGGTATGTGGCTGGATCTGATAAAACTGGGTTAAAAGTGAATTTTTTATATATATATATATTTTTTTTTTGGTACCTTGTAAAGGAGTGGTATTTTCTGAGCACTTCTGGTGTTTGTTTTTTTTATTATTAGAGCTTAATATCTCAATTCTAAGAAAAGTTGTGAGTTTTCTGAAAAACTGGAGATCTTTTAGTATGTAGAAGAGACATAAGAAATGCACACTTTGACACTTGTTTACAATGTGTGGTGGCACTAGTCAAGCTGTTTCACAGAACTTCTGATCTATTCTAACTCCTTATCATAACACTAAAGCTGTGAATGTTTAATGTCAAATTTCTCAATTGTGCAAAAAGTGGAGCTGGAACAAAGAAGAACTAAGGAGGTGATATATCAAACGCCACACATACATAGGTGGGAATTGTCCTCAAGGCTGACAAGGACTAAGGTTACGATATATCAAAAATTAGCTGTCGTTTACAAGTATATAAAATTGGATGTAAAGTATCATACCGTGGCCACCCTTGACTTTAGATTTTTCAAACAGGATCTCGAAGAAAGCTTCGTGTAATTCTTCACATTCTCTTGCCTTTCTGCCATGGCGTTCCCAGCTTGTGAATGCCAATACACGCTAGAGCAAGTCAAAGATAAAATATACTATATAATAATATACAACTTTTACAATGCATGACATCTTAAGTATACCTTGTTTTAGCATGAGACTCACAGTCACATGGCTTTTTGTATCATGAAGTTTGTTTGTTTTCTACTATCAAGGTTCTTTGAAATTGTTTTCCTGGGGCTTTTCCAAGGCTAAAATGTTAAAATTCCAGGGTAACTTGAATGCGAGCAAATGAGACCACATGCTGTTTATTTATTTATTTTTGTTGAGATTTTTCCCCCCACTTTTCAAAAATGTGTTTAAACCCTAGGGGAATTCCATGACAATTCCAGGACAATTCCTCAATTTCCATGGCTTTTTCTCAAATTTTAATATTCCATGTTTTTTGGAGGAATCCAGGGAGTTCAAGCACTGTGTGGGATCTCTGTATTATTTATTACTCATACAAATGGGCTGGAGCAGGATATCAGTTGTTGTTTTTTTATTTTTCCTGCAAATTAGTGGATATTTTACCATACTGGATAAAGTGCATTGTTAAGAGAAAAGCCATTTTTTCCCCTCACTTTGCTGTACTTATTCTGAGTGAGTTGGTGTCACTTAGGAAAAACTGCTCCCTTCAAAAACTTTGTCACATTACATATTCACATTTAGTTTAGCTACTGTAAATACGTGTGAATAAATGACAAGTGAGTGATTGGGTGAGTGAGTGGATGAGTGAGCATGTGAGTGAGTGAGTGAATAATTGAGTGAGTAAGTGAGTGAGTGGGTGGAGTGTGTGAGTGAATGAATGAGTGAACGAGCGAATGAGTGAGGGTTGGTGGCTGAGTAAGTGACTGAGTCAGTGAATAAAAACAGTGAGTGAGTGAGTGAATGAGTGAAGGAAGGAAAGAAGAAATGAAGCAATGCTTCACCTCCATGAACCTCTGTAAGCTGGTTTTGTCCAGACATCCATCCTTATTTGGCTCTGTTTCAAAGAGAAACAACGCAAAACAGATAAGACCTTCAAATGAAAACAATTGTATGAGGACTGTAGGGACAATAATCATCATCATAATAATAATGATAATAATAATAATAATAATAATAATCATAATAATAATAATAATAACAGCACTGCTTGTCAGGGTTAGAATTTGAATTGCCGTGCTGGGTCACGGTTTTGTTTATTTCATGTCATCATTGATTTTGGCCAGTGCAAACGTCCTTGAACTGTTCCCGTGGACGGTTTGTTTTTGAAACGCTTTTTCTTAGAGATGGAAAGAAAGTGGGGCAAGATAGAACGAATGGATAAATTAACAGTGACGATGCAGTTTTCAACCCCGTGGTTTGGGTGTACTTTAACAGGGAAAGACGGGGCGAATAAGGAGTGAATAAATTCGTACATAAAACGTTTAGGGTGTAGAGACTTTGCGAACGCTTTTGACATAGTTGAGTAACTTTGTCTGTTACTATTAATAGACTGCGAGCTGAGCTCGAAGTGGATGCACTAATCAAATTTGAGCAGTCGCGCGGATTTGCAGAAGATAAGCGGAGACATCTTTATGTTACTTCACTTCCATGTAGATCCTTCCATCTGCGAGGGCGGTCGGCTAAGGTTCAGCCAGAGAGAACCATAAGACTGTTAAAGACATGTCTATGTCCTGGATAGACAATGAAATAATCCACAGCTATTTTCTCCACTTCCCTGAAATCGTTTCAGAGAACCAATCGTAAGTGTCTTCACAATGATTCGAGATGATGTGAATCTGACCCTAATTTTCCAGTAGAAGTGCTACCAAAGGAATGCAAGACCATAATATTTTACTTGCAATTAAGATCTAGAATGAGTGACTGGTATACACATTTGTAAATTGTAATTGATGTGTCTGGATGAGGCTGGGGATTGCCAGCCCATCCTAGAGCAGATCTAGATCTATCTTAACTACGTCAGTGTGTCTTGACGGTTTGATCCTTTATAAGTAATTAACTGAGTTAACATTGTCGTCTGAGACATAAGAATATTATTTGTGAGATAGTAGGCAGACTATATTTCTGAAGATAAATAATTACTAAGTAAACTGTGAATGAGTCAGAATGATATGGATTTTCTAATCTTTAAGAACCTAGAGGAGACTTCTAGTTATGTATTATACTATTTTCATTTGATGCTGCTGATGTTGTCTTTTTGATATGTAAGATAGACGAAATTGTTAGGAATTTTAAGTAATAAATTTGTGGCCCTACAAGGTCCTTGATATAACGTACTCGAAATTGTTATTAGTGTATGTGGCATGGTATGGCAGAGTAATTTCTAAAACCTCTCGATATTTTATTAAATGCAGTCGAACACGTAAATTTATAATTAACCATCCCCGTAAAACACGAGCACAGTAATCCCCATCGTAACACTGGAGAGGGACCCTTAAAAGAACTTTAGATAACGCCATGCCATAGATAAATTATTTAACACCTATTGTATTTTTTTATTCCATCATTTAATATTGTACTCTTGTAATATTATGTTTTCAGGTCCTTTTTATTATCGACTTTAGACAATTTGTATTAATCTAATATTTTGTATTTCAATTTCATATGGTGAACTCAACATCCCATTGACCCGTGGACACCGGCGAGGGAACCCTTTCACCGTCCAGATCTACCTCAGACAGAAATACAGTTTTGGGCTTGGAGCTGTGGATTAGGGATACATAACATCTGAATTCCTCAAAAACAAAGTTAAGTGAATCATCTATCTAACAGTCTTGGGGAGGGCGACGTACTTTCCGCTCTGTGTGTGTGTTCCAGGCCATTTTACTATTTACTATATGTTTAGTTTAAGTGCGGGAGGTTGGTTGGGATCATAGTTTAGCATATCTTCTTTGCCATTACGAAGGATATTGGAGGCCTTGGTGGCTATGTAAAATAACTCGGGGGGATTTGCTTCTCTGTGAATAGTTCTATTAGGGATCCATTATTCGTATAGATTGTGGCGTTTTTCTTACTTCCTCACTTTTCTTTAGGAAGATGTCTCTCCTGTCTTTTTCTTAAACTTTCTGTAAAATAAGTTAGGACTTGTAGGGTCTGTTATCGTTCGTTTTACTTGTCAGTATAGCGTCCTGTTTATTGTATTTCTTTTTGCTTATTATGAGCTTTAAACTACTATACTAACATTGATATGTTTACAATATATGCCTGAGGTGTTTCACGTGCTAAAACCACGTTGAATTGTAATCTGGTATTGACATATGTGAGAGAGAGATATAATAAATTTTTGTTCACGTGACAATTTCACGGTGAGAATAGAGAGATTAATTTTGCAGTGGTAACAGAAGACACTGCGTGTCCGCGTTTTGAGAAGAGAGAGATATTTCAAATTTGTCGTGTTGAGAGAGAGATATATTTTTGATTCATCGCATTGAGAGAGCGATTCGTTTTTCACAGTGATAACAGAGGACACTGATTCTTGCGTTGAGAGAGACGTAAAATTTTGAGAGTGATCACTCGAGACATTAATTTATCGCAGTAAAGGCGATATATAGTATTTTATTGCAGTGGGAGCAACGGATAGACGGCACTGCCATATTCATAGAGAGAGAGAGATAAAGTTTTTGCAGTTTAAGTTATACTGCCTGTAATTTTCAGAGAGAGATAGAACGTTCTTTTCGCGAAGCAGTGCTAACATAAGACACTGAATTAATATTAACAGACAATATCTGTTCATATAATATAATTGATACCGCGATATACCTTAATAGTAGGTAGATACTTACTATTTACAGACTTTAACATATCATGGCTGACTTTCTTAAATACTTTGAATCTGCCAAAGTTCTGGGCATACCAGAGGAAGAACGCGCCGCGTGGTGCGAACGACAAGTACAGCAAGACCGAGAGCGCGAGGATCGAAAAGAAGCAAGAGAAAGAGAAAGAGAAAAAGAAGAAAGAGAAAGAGAAAAAGAAGAAAGAGAAAGAGAAAAAGAAGCAAGAGAGAGAGAAAAAGAAGAAAGAGAAAGAGAAAAAGAAAGAGAGAGAGAAAAGGAAAGAGAGCATGAACTCGCAATGAAAAAATTAGAGCAACAATCGCTTGTGGGCCCCTCTACTGCCAGCAATACTTATGCTAAGAAACCAAAACTACCCACATTTAATGAAAAACTCGACCGGATCGACGCATATTTACATCGGTTCGAGTTACACGCTAAATGCGTCGGATGGCAGCGGGCGATGTACAGTTCATGCCTGTCCAATTTATTAACGGGTAAGGCTTTAGAAGTATTTCACAGCCTTAAAGTAGAAGATGCCAACGATTATGACAAGCTTAAAACAGCACTGCTTAAACGATTCCAGCATACCGAGGATGGTTTTCATCAAAGATTTCGCGCATGTAAACCTGAGCCATCTGAAAATTTCTCAACTTATGTGAATCGGCTGAAACATTATTTAGATCGCTGGATAGAGCTCGCGAACGTAACTACCGGAAATTATTCCCAACTTTACGATTTGGTCTTAAAGGACCAAATCTATACGGCATGTCATTCCGATTTAGTCGCCCACCTTAAAGAGAGGGCACCGACATCCTCTGAAGAAATCACATCGTGCGCGGAACGATACGCGTCCGCCCACCCAAATCGTCCTTTGGCAAAGCCTTCAACTACAGCACCGTGTTATGCCAACGTAGGCAAAGTAGCGCCAACCGGACACGATCGTTCAAGGCCGACTCGTCGTCAGGCCCCAAATCCGCGCTCTCAATCAGAGCCGCCTTTTTGTAGACAGAGAGATTTTCCGAATCGAGGTAATGTATCCCCGCGTCGAGGATACCAGAGTTATTCTTTTTACGAGCCTCGCCCATATTATCGTGGCAACTATCCAGGCCATCAATATAACCGGCCCCAGGGACCGCCGCGACGAGTGCATTTTGATAATAATCATAATTATAATAGACCGCAGAGTCTTCCCTATCGTGGAAACGATCCTAATCATACTATATGTTATAAGTGTAATAGGGTAGGCCACATACAGAGATTTTGTAACGTGAAATTGGAGTCAGCAAATGCCTGCTCGGTTAAACCTACACTTTATGAGACTGACGGTCATTCTGAATCTTCATCGCAATCAAAGACTATTCCAGTCATGTCCGCCCTACATGAACTGGGTGAATTAACATTCTACCAGGGCCGCGTGAACGCTATTCGCGCTTCTGTTCTACGTGACTCCGGATGCACGACTATCGGCGTTCGACAGTCACTAGTCCGTCCAACACAATTTTTGGATAAAGAGGTAACTTGTATTACTTTTGGCGGATCTGTAGAGCGATTCCGTCTTGCAGAAGTTTATATTGATACACCTTTTCTCACAGGTATTGTTACCGCATGTGTACTGCCTAATCCAGTGGCTGATATAATCATAGGGAATGTACCTCCAGACCATTTGAGCGCGTTGCCGTAGATATAGTTGGTCCCCTACACAAGTCAGACAGAGGACATCGTTTTATACTTTCTGTCATTGACTACGCAACCCGTTGGCCAGAGGCCATTCCGCTAAAAGACATTTCAGCTGATCATGTCGCTGAAGCTCTTATTACTGTTTTTTCGCGTCTTGGGTTTCCGGTTGAAATTTTATCGGACAGAGGTCCACAGTTTACCTCTGAGCTTTTTAAGAAAGTCTTGGAGTTGGTCGGGATTAAACAAAGGTTGACATCTCCATATCACCCACAGTCTAATGGCTGCTGTGAACGTTGGAATGCTACCATGAAAAGTATGCTTGCACGAGTTTCCGCCGACAAACCGAGTGATTGGGATCGACAACTCCCGGCTATTCTTTTTGCATACCGAGAACTACCGAACGCATCGACAGGTTTTTCCCCCTTCGAATTATTGTATGGTCGTAAGCCGCGTGGTCCAATGGCCATACTCCATGATTTATTCGCCGGATCAGACACCGACGACAAGGATACGCGGTCTGCATATCAATACGTTGTAGACTTGCGCCATCGAATTCTTAACGCATGTCAGCTCGCACAAAAATCTTCAGCTGCGCATGCGAGTCTTTATAAACAATATCGTGATCAAGGTAGCCGATTGTGAACCTTGGCCGTCGGAGACCAAACTCTTGTTCTCCTTCCGGAAACGAAAAATAAACTCCTTCTTACATGGAAGGGACCTTTTAAAGTTCTAAAGAGACTTTCTCAAGTAAATTATCTTATCAAGATTCGAGGACAGGACAAAGTCTTCCATATAAATATGTTAAAGCAGTACCTGTCCGACGATGATAATCGGCAGAATAATCGCCGAAATGTGGTTGCACAGGCCAATGCGGCCTTGGTTTCATTTGACGATGATGATCCTATTAAGATAGAGAATTCAATCCCCGCACTTCGATCTTCTGAAAACACTTCGGATGTGAATATAAATCCAGATTTATCTGAATCGCAAAGACAAGATATAAGAGATTTGCTTAACGAGTTTACTACAGTCTTTACTGATCTACCAGGTAATACTTCTTTGGTACAGCATGTTACAAGATTAAAGACGGATATACCAGTCTTTGTTAAACCATACCCGCGTCCGCTGCACGCACAGGAGACTATAATATCCGAGGTACGTAACATGTTTCACCTGGGAGTGATAGAGCGGTCGACGAGCCCATATAACTCACCCATCGTCTTAGTGAAAAAAAAAGATGATACAGTGCGTTTTTGTATTGACTATCGTAAACTTAATGAGGTTACGATATATGACGCGGAACCGATTCCCAACCAGGAGAATCTTTTTGCTGCTCAGTTAGCGAGGGCAACGATTTTTTCTAAAATTGATCTTTCCAAAGGCTATTGGCAAATTCCGCTTGATGAGAATAGCAAGCAATATACCGCTTTTCAGACTCCGTTGGGTCTTATGCAGTGGCGCTATATGCCTTTCGGGTTAGTTACAGCCCCTGCTACTTTCGCCCGTATGATGACAATATTACTCCAGGGTATGACTTCCGTATTGTCGTATTTTGACGACATTTGTATTTATGAAACCGATTGGTCGGGCCACCTCGCAGCCCTACGACAAGTTTTTATTGCTCTTCGTCGAGCTGGCCTTACGGCGAAACCCAGTAAGGTGTTTTTAGGATATAATGAAATTAATTTTCTGGGCCATACAATTGCCCACGGCGTTCAGACTCCAGATGACAAGAAGATAACTACCATCTTAAAGCTCCAACCTCCTCGAACTAAGAAAGAAGTTCGTAGTTTATTGGGCTTTCTTAACTATTATAGGAAATTCATTCCAAATTTTTCTTCGCTTACAGCTCCGTTATCGGACCTCACAAGAAAGAATTTTCCTAATAAAGTGAAATGGACAACCGAATGTGCTGATACACTTCGTACCGTTCAACAACTGTTTTCCACCTCCCCCATTCTCATACTGCCAGACATAGACCAAATATTTATTGTCCGCACTGATGCGTCGGACAAGGGATTGGGAGCTGTGTTATTACAGGAACGAGACGATACCTTGCGGCCATGTCTATACGCCAGCCGCAAGTTGCTAGATAGGGAATGCCGCTATGCAATTATCGAGCGAGAGTGCCTCGCTATCATTTTTGCTGTAAACGCATTTTCGAGATATCTACTCATGTCCGAGTTTATAATTGAAACGGACCATCGTCCGTTGTTATTCTTAAAGACTAACAGGGCTAAAAATGCTCGATTAACGAGGTGGAGTCTTGCACTCCAGGAATACCGGTTTGTAATCCGTGCTATCCCTGGCGGTGACAATTCCCAAGCTGATATTTTGTCACGTCTCATTTAATTTCCTATTAAAGAGTGTTGTCTTGTATTGGGGTTGGATAGTGCTTGTCCCCCTCAATTCTAGACGGTGGATGGATTCACATTTATCTTGTTCATTAATTTATGAACCAGTTTTACAATCCTTTTTTGTGAATATCCTCTTTCCACCAGCGTCATTCCTGACTGTGACCTGAACTTCTGGCAAACCTGACGCCCTTGTCAGCGGGTCAATGAGATGAGGACATGGCAAACCAAGCTACCAGAGCTACTGTTGCCATTGGATACCACAGTATTTTAATTAACAATATATTGTGTGTGAATGTGTATATAAGCAGCAATTGTGTGTGTTGACTAGATATTTATAAGCCTATTTCTTCAGTAAGGCTTCATTATTTGATAATAGTTATACTTTAACCCAGCAGTATACAGTGATATACTCATTATTATTATAGATGTTTCTGAGAATTTTGATTGTGTGCAGTAAGAATGTTTAAATAGAATAAATTCTATAGAACGTGGCATCAATAATTGTATGCTTTTTGTCCATCCAGTATGCACGTTCTTAGTTAGATTTTTCTTCTCAAGCTTAAGACTCATTTTTCTACAGTACTACTTAAGCCCCTACCACAATAACTTTGGGATTTTTTGGATCTTATCGTGTAAATTTTTCTTAAAATTTTCACTGGGGTGGGGGATATGTCAGGGTTAGAATTTGAATTGCCGTGCTGGGTCACGGTTTTGTTTATTTCATGTCATCATTGATTTTGGCCAGTGCAAACGTCCTTGAACTGTTCCCGTGGACGGTTTGTTTTTGAAACGCTTTTTCTTAGAGATGGAAAGAAAGTGGGGCAAGATAGAACGAATGGATAAATTAACAGTGACGATGCAGTTTTCAACCCCGTGGTTTGGGTGTACTTTAACAGGGAAAGACGGGGCGAATAAGGAGTGAATAAATTCGTACATAAAACGTTTAGGGTGTAGAGACTTTGCGAACGCTTTTGACATAGTTGAGTAACTTTGTCTGTTACTATTAATAGACTGCGAGCTGAGCTCGAAGTGGATGCACTAATCAAATTTGAGCAGTCGCGCGGATTTGCAGAAGATAAGCGGAGACATCTTTATGTTACTTCACTTCCATGTAGATCCTTCCATCTGCGAGGGCGGTCGGCTAAGGTTCAGCCAGAGAGAACCATAAGACTGTTAAAGACATGTCTATGTCCTGGATAGACAATGAAATAATCCACAGCTATTTTCTCCAGTTCCCTGAAATCGTTTCAGAGAACCAATCGTAAGTGTCTTCACAATGATTCGAGATGATGTGAATCTGACCCTAATTTTCCAGTAGAAGTGCTACCAAAGGAATGCAAGACCATAATATTTTACTTGCAATTAAGATCTTTTTTTTTTTTTTTTTTTACCCGCTCCTTTTGGATGGCGCCGCGAGGTTGATTAGTACGTTGCTGTTATCTGACAATCTATGGTAACTTAGTATTGTTATAATAAATGAACTTACCTTTCCTTATCAGGGTTATCTTTGGTTACCGGTATGGTAAATGGGTTGGTTTTTCATAACCTTGAAACTGGGTAGACAGAAACTGGTAGAAGGAGGGTGAGGAGGGAACGATAAATGTTAAATCCACGCATACACGAACTGATTAATATTAGTATCCTATGCTATGTCCCCGGCCCATACGGGTCACGGGGCGGAGCAACCCACAAGCCCGCACCAGAGTGGTGCCATCACTGTCATATATTTTCTCGTCACCATCTTTTATCACTAGCCAAAACACCGAATACTGCAAGAGGGCCTTTACTACGGTGACTCTGTTACTGTTATACCTTACACCTATTCGGAGTGGTTAACTGAGTTAGTTGCTTGTATGTAGTAGGAGATGTGCTGGCCTTTAGCTTTCTTGTACTGATTTATGTTTTTATTGTCCCTCCCGAGTTATAGATGGTTCTCTGTCAGGGATCCCCCCCGACGGTCAGACCTCACTCAACGGGGCTGCTCAGGGAAAACCCCCCCCCCCCCAACTAGGTCTCCCGGGACACTCCCTGGAGCAAACGCTCTCCCCTCTCCAGGCCAGGCAACGACCACAAAGGTAGTGGCCTGCCCCGAAGGTGGGAAAGGGGACAGCTGACCATACGGGAGGGGGCCCATCCTAAGACCCCATCTTTTTGTGTGTTGCGTTTTTCCTGCGTGTTATCCCGGCTGTGTCCTACCTGTTGTTGCAAAGTTAGTTGTCACTGTTATCTGCCATGTCGCGTTATCTAACCTCTTGCAGTGTGGATATAATTCGCGATGCGCCAGGATCTGAATAGGGCCTTATCTGCAGTGATTAGTATCTGTGGAATACAAGTTCTTCCTTTCATTATTCCCATAGATTTCTCAGAGCCAATTCGCTATAAAATAATACCAAAATGTTACCATGCTTTCCGTATTTGTATTTTGATATTGTCAGTTTTGCCACCAGGATAACGTGGTTTAGAATTAAAAGATCAGCAGACTTCAGGCTGTCATGATAGGGGATGCCAAGAAGGCAAGTGGAGCTGGTTAGCTGGATCCGTTTACCTGTATTGCTGTTAATCAGGTTCTCTACCTCTGCCCAGACTTGCTTAACCATCTCACACTCATAGAAAAAATGTTCTATGAAATCGACCGCCTGACAACTTTTACATTGATTTGTTTCGGATATTTTCATTTTTTGAAGAAGGATATTTGTTGGATATATATTGTGTAAAATTTTCCACTGAAGAGCTCTCAGTCTTGATTCTTTGGTCACCTTAAATGGTAGGTGCCAGTATTCAGTTGTTATTTCAATTTGGAATTTGCGCTGCCAAAACTGATTGGCTATTGATGGTTCACTCTCTTGCAATAGAGATCTAAATGTTCTTTGGCCTAAGTTTCCGATTTCCATGTCTCTAAAAACCAGCTTGTTTATGCCACAATTGGCAATTAGAGTGAGAGGGCTTAAAGCATTGAACAAAATATTGTATTCAAGTAGTGAACTCGGAAAATTCCCATACCTGTTTAAAAAATCATGGTAACTTAATAATCTCCCAGTTTCTCCCTCCAGCATGTCTTTAATGAGTACTATGCCCTTATCTATGCAGCCTGGCAGCAGCAAGGTTCTTGCCTTGAATTTTACCTTATCACTGTTGAACAGAGGATCATCTTTTTTTGGAAGAACCGTTTCTTTAGACTCCCCTTTCCGCGTTAACCATGTTAGCAGAACCTTCTTCCAGAAGCAGCTATTGATACTATCCTGGCCTTGAAAGGATTTATGGTCAAGATTACTCCTAAAGGCCAGGAGCCCCCCTACATGTCTTAACGCGAACATGGGCAGTAATTTCCATTCCTCTTCCTTATCAGTACTGAGTTTTTCCACCCATTGCAATAAGTATGCCTCTTGCATCATGCAGATATCTATCATTTTAAGTCCACCCTTGTGGTACTGGTCGCACATAATCTTCCTCTTTACCTTTTCGAAGGCTCTAGTATTTGAGAAGCGACGCTTCCAAATAAACCTAAAGAATATTCGGTTGATTTTTTCAAGAATTTTTAAAGGCAGTGATATACTTTGTATTATATGCTGTATCTGGGATACTCCAAAGGTTTTAATAACTTGAATTTTGCCTATAATTGATAGATCACGTCTAGACCATGCCCCAACCATGTTCTCTATGTACTCTATTTTGCCTGTCCAGTTTTCCTCCAGGTCTTGGGCAGGCTTTTGAGAACTGAAAAAAATACCTAGAATCTTTATTTTTTCCACAAACGATATATCAAACTGAAGAGGTCCAAATACATTCTTTTTGCCCAAACACATTGCGTATGATTTGTTCTTGTTTAGTTCCAATCCTGAAAATAAAGAGAAAGATTTGATTTTAGAAAGAACTTCTCGAAAATCTATTAAATTCCGCAGGAACAGCGTTGTGTCATCAGCGTACTGCCTGATGATTGTTCTCGTCTGGGACTTAGGATACTTAATACCTTGTATGCTTTCGTCCTGCCTTATATTGAGTGCTAGGAGCTCAGCAGTCAGGATAAAGATCAGAGGTGAGAGAGGGCATCCTTGCTTCACGCCCCGTTCCAGTTTAAATTCCCTAGAAATATGTCCTCCATTCTTGACACTTATAATGGAACCTGTGGATATAATGTTCATCCATTTTTTGAAATTTCCGCCAAAACCGAATATATTAAAGGCATTAACCATGCACTGCCTGGATAGAGAATCGAAGCCTTTACGGTAGTCTACAGATAGCAGAATGCTGTTACTGTTTTTCTCCTTTTCGTGTTCTATGAGGTCATCCAGCTCTCTCAGAAGGGAGGATATGTGTCTGCCTCGGATAAAACCCGTCTGGTTGTGATGTATCAAGAGGGGCATAACTTGCTTCAGCCTTAATGACAATGCCTTGGCTATCAACTTGTAATCTGTATTTGTTATGGTGATGGGTCTCCAGTTTTCTAGAAGGTCGCGTTTCAGTCCCTTTCCTTTGAACAGGAGAGAGATGATGCCTTTATACTGTGAAAAGGACAGCGTATTAGTTTCAAAGCTGTAATTTATTGATTTGAATAGTAATTGACATATATCCTTCCAGAAGAACTTGTAGAACTCTACAGGCAGTCCATCTGATCCTGGACAGGAGCCGTTTTTTGTATGTTTAAGTGCCATTGCAATTTCAGACAGTGTTAGTGGCGAGTCACACATCTCTCTATCTCCGTCACTTAATGTTGGAACCTCTATGTTCTCAATGAACTTGTATTGCTGATTGGTGATATCTTCAGATTTCTTCGTTTCTTTATAAAGATTTTCGTAGTAAGATGTTATTATTTCTAATATTTCATCTTGGTCAGTGATAATTTGGCCTTCTGGAGAGCATATCTTGTGGATGGTGTTATTTATGCCTCTGGTCTTTTCTAACTGCAAAAAATACTTACTTGATTTTTCACCGTCTTCTATCCACTTGATTCTGGATCTGACTTGGGCCCCTCTAGCAGCTGCCATTATGTACACCTCTAATTCCTTTTTAACGGTAGAGATTTCTCTATAAAGTCTAAGATTAGTGGGATCTGAGATTAATTCTCGTTCTAATTCATTTAGTTTTGATATAAGATTCTTCTTTTTACGTGTGGATTTAGCGGCTTTTTCTTTGCCATAGGCCATACTTACTTCACGAACCCTAACTTTCAGCATCTCCCAGAGCAGGTGAGGGTTCAATTCTGGGAAATTCTCTACGGTTTCTGCAATGGCACTTTTAATCAGAGAGACATAGACATTATCTCGTAATAAGGATACATTTAGTTTATAATAGCCCTTGCCATAAACAAACGAAGAAGAAGACAGTGTCGCCTTTACAGCTCGATGGTCACTGAAGCCAACACTTTGAATTTCACACCTTGTAAACAGCGATGTTAATCCTTCCCCAGCAAATACATAATCTAACCTTCTGGCGGAAGGAGGGCTGCTTCTGCTCCAGGTGTGCTCCTTCTTCCCGGGATGGTGTAATCGCCAGATGTCACTCAGGTTTAAGTCACTGATGCAACTTCTTAGATCTGCGATATTCTGGGCGCTATGCGCGAGGCCTGAAATGATGTCTAATTTATTGCTCCAAACTGTATTGAGGTCCCCCATGATTATGACATTATCCATTGCACCCCCAATCTGTTCCTTTATAGTATTGTGTATTGTTTAAATCTCTCAGAAAAGGTCCCTTTTCATCATTTATACAGGGCGCATATACGTTAACGACATAGTACATCGAACTGTCTAAGATTATTTTGGAGATAAGAGCTCTGTCGGTAGAATGTACAAATTCAATATTCGTTAAATCCAGGGATTTGGAGAATAGCGTAAGCAGGCCTTTACTGTGGGTGGTCCCGCTGCTATAATGTACTAATCCACCCCATTCCTTTTTTATCATTTCTATATCATCTACAGATAGATAAGTCTCCTGTATTGCTATGACAGAGTTTCTGTCTTGTTTAAAAAACCTAAATAAACTGTTACGCTTCTTTTTATTTCTTAGTCCGCGAACGTTAAGGGTCATAAAATGTAAGTCAATGCTCAAACTCGTACCGCTATTCCGTGCCGAAGCCATTATTCTATATCATAAATCCTTTTTCCAGGTCGGGGT
Source organism: Onchidella celtica (assembly GCA_963931925.1). NCBI lineage: Eukaryota > Metazoa > Mollusca > Gastropoda > Systellommatophora > Onchidiidae > Onchidella > Onchidella celtica. The sequence goes on along the minus strand of OZ007580.1, from coordinate 21,631,164 downwards.
CATAGTCCGTGTCTGTAGGATGATGGGAGAGAAGGCTTAAGTAGCTTGATCCACCTGTATGTTATCTTCGACAATGTCCAGCGTACTGTCCTCGTGTGACTTTGTGGTTCTGCTATGGTCAGTGGTATCGACTGGGTTGTCTTTTTTGGCCCGTCGGCTAGGGTTGGTGTCGCAGCCTGGAGAAGAGGCAGGGAGGGGGCGTTTCTGACTGGCTGATCGTGCTCGATCCAAGAAGGCGGCCATTTTCATTCTCTCTGCGCTGCTTGCTCTTACTCTTACTCTTGACCTCCCTCTCGCTGAGATACTCTTCTTAGATGATTTAATAGGGTCGTCTGCTTTTTCCTGGCCGTCATCTTGCAGTGGGGCCGTGACTTGGGACAATTGTACCACCGAAGCTTCACACTCCGAGTCTCCTTTTCTGTGGCCGGGCCGCTTGCAGACCAGACACACTTCTTCGTTCTGGCAGGCGGCGGCTACGTGTCCTACCCTCAGGCATTTTTTGCATTGTACTTGTGAAAGGTCATTCGGCCTTTCTTTGTAGTACAGAGATGCTACAAAAGGACCCAACTGGAGCGTTTTGGGAATAGGGCTTTTTGGGAGATCAATAGTGATTATTCTTCTGCCACTTAGCCACTCTGTCATCTTACCTTGTGGGTCCCTAATTTTTTCCATTATCACATTCGATCTTAGGCGCACCCCCAGCTTAATTAGATGTTTTTCCAAGCTGTCATTACTAAATGACAGGGGTACCCCACTTATAATGAGTCGGGTCGAAGGAATTTCTTCCCCATTGGATCCTAGTTGGACAAACGGATTTTGGCTTAGAGGATTCAAACACTTACCTCTTATATTTAGCCCCTTGGACAATAGAGTTGTCCTGCTCTCGGTTGACCTAGGGTATATCCTCCACAGTCCCCCTATCCGCTGTGCTCCAATGATAGACAGAGGCCCACTACTTTTCTCAGCAACGAAGCAAATCTCGTATGGTGTGTAGGCTGAGTTTTTCTCCTCGGGCAGGTCTCTCGCCAACACGAAGACTGGGGGACAACTCATTTTAATGCTCAACCGGAGCGTCCAAATGATCAATTACTCAGGATATTAAATGGAGAAGCGAAAGGAAACACACATACACACTTACACCAGAAAACTAACTCGGAGCAAACCAGCCGCTGAAACAAAAGGCGCAGAAAAACAACAAACAGACACAGGGATAGAGATAGCGCACTGACACGAGCCCGCGATGATGACAAGCTCACTAGAAAACAACACAAGAAGGCAAAATAGGACCAAAAAAAAGTGAAGGAAAAAACAAAACAGAGCAAGAAAGTAGAAATTCCACCCTAAAAGCGGCAGAATGGTACCTTTACTCACCCAGGATAGTACCACTGGAATCCTTACCTAGGGATGTACCTGTCCACCAAAAATGATCAGGGTAGGGTATAGAAAACTCGAGATATTACAATAAACGAAGAGCCTTCGCTAACACACAGCCTACCGCACGCAGGCCACACCAGATCGTCCTGCAATTAAGATCTAGAATGAGTGACTGGTATACACATTTGTAAATTGTAATTGATGTGTCTGGATGAGGCTGGGGATTGCCAGCCCATCCTAGAGCAGATCTAGATCTATCTTAACTACGTCAGTGTGTCTTGACGGTTTGATCCTTTATAAGTAATTAACTGAGTTAACATTGTCGTCTGAGACATAAGAATATTATTTGTGAGATAGTAGGCAGACTATATTTCTGAAGATAAATAATTACTAAGTAAACTGTGAATGAGTCAGAATGATATGGATTTTCTAATCTTTAAGAACCTAGAGGAGACTTCTAGTTATGTATTATACTATTTTCATTTGATGCTGCTGATGTTGTCTTTTTGATATGTAAGATAGACGAAATTGTTAGGAATTTTAAGTAATAAATTTGTGGCCCTACAAGGTCCTTGATATAACGTACTCGAAATTGTTATTAGTGTATGTGGCATGGTATGGCAGAGTAATTTCTAAAACCTCTCGATATTTTATTAAATGCAGTCGAACACGTAAATTTATAATTAACCATCCCCGTAAAACACGAGCACAGTAATCCCCATCGTAACACTGCTCATAATGTCATTTGCAAAATTAAGGATGGGTACAAGTAGTTTGTCTTCCCCAGGGGCGTAACCAGGCTTAGCAACCCGATGGGGCACATGCGATGGGCGCCAAATCTGTGGGGTTGAGTGGGAATTGGGAGTATAAAAACACGAGCAGAAGTTAAAAAGATGTTGATGAAAACCTTAAATAGGGCGTATAAAAATTATAAATTTGAACAGGATATTTTGCTACAGCGGTTACGTGTATTTTTCCTAGCTTCACGAAGTCGGTCGACCTTGAAAACAGTTTTTGGTTATGCCGTATCAGACTGCAGACAGGTCTAAAGTTTTTAACCTTAAAAAAAAAAAAAAAATCTAGGTTCTAACAACGAAGTCATCCAACTGGAACAGGGGTTGACAATAATTATGTCAGTTCAACTTATGCAGGCCTGTTAATGGGTGGATGGTAGGCTAGAAAATTTGCCACACAATAAAAAAAAATAAAAAAATTGACAAATCTGAATTTTTCATTGCAATAGGCCTCGCCTAGCCTACGTCTAGACACTTGCCTTTTGGGGGTGTTTTTTTTTTCCTGTCACTGGCCAACCCAAATGTGGTCGTGTGAAACACTAAAGATAAGGAAAAATCGTTTCTCCGGCCGGTGTGAGTTTGAGTTTGGGTTTTAGGGTGCGTCGGCACGATGACGGCCACCCTGCGCCTATCACAGTACATTTGGGTACTTAATGTTTCATATTCGGAGCTTCAGAATTTCACCGACAGAATTAAATAGTTACGTAGGCCTAAAAATTTTATCGCATTCGTAAGAGTCCCAAAAGTTTGATCTGAAAAGAGTTTTGCAAAAAAGTATAAAATCTACCTTGGCGGGCTGTAAACTGCCGAGCTCTGAACTAGGGCCTCTGGCTGTTATATGTATAAATTCATTAAGGGCCTGCATGATGTTCTCGATGATTAGATAATTATCTTGCCTAAATATCTACATGGAGTTTTGCTGGCATGTATTTACATGTTTTGTTGGCATGTATCTATACTATATATATTTGTACTCAGCTAGGCCTTTGCAATGTCATAACTTGCCATAAACGCTGAAGTGTTTGAATTCATAAAATTAAACATGCATAACTTCTGAATCACAACTATTTTTGTAAAGGCTGAATTAATATTCCCGTTGTTTTTTTTTTCATGCTGGAATAAGGGTAGGCCATCGGTCTTTGGCACAGAATTTAATGATATAAAACGTATCACAGAAGCTGAAAGAAATAGTTTAGTATTCTACTATTTGGCGCTACAATTTACCATAATTGTATTTGTTGTATGTATTAAAAAAGTATTCCACATTTTGTATGGAACACCGTAGAAGAGCAAACCACGCTCCAATCACATTGTGGAACTGTGAGGAACAGCTGATCCTCCCTCACCGACGGTCTTTCAAACAAAATACTGATTACTTTCACAACACATACCATAATAAAAATATTGAACAACTTACCGTAGAAGTTGAAATAGTATTCCAGTTTTTCACGCTGGAAATGTGACAGTTCTATGGCTGGCATGGTGTCAACAGTATCTGTGAATGACAGTATGGTTGACTCATGAAGTACAGTTGTTGCGTAATGGTGCGTGTCGGTATGATACCATCAATGTAGGTCCCTATATTTCCTGCATTCACAATTCTTGAATTCAATGCCCTTTGCTTTGGAAGAGAATGTGCCGTTACTGGCCTATTTTAGTGATCTCACGACAGTGTATAATACTTTTACCGTCTTGATAGTGCTTTACAAACCTGATTTTGAAATGAAAATAATATTAACACTAATAGATCAATTTTCATCGCCAGTAAGATTGTTGTAAAAGTGACAATGATAATAACCATGATTTAAGTTAACGATAATGTTGTCTTCGACTCAGCACATCAGTTTTTCATAGTATCTGTATTCTAGTTTGATCACATTCCTATTATTTTTCTTCGGTTAGAGAGAGGGAGAGAGAGAGAGAGAGAGAGAGAAGAAGGTGGGGGGGGGGGGGGGAGGAGACACGAAACGCAAATTATGACAGGAGAAAAGGGTTTGGAGGTGGCGGTGTGAGCTCATATGGAAGGGCAGGGGCGAGTCACTATAAAAGATGGTCTCCCACAAGCCATGTGGTATGAACATCCCCGTCCCCATGGAAACTGAAGCTATGTATTTATGTCTTCATTGGCTAGGAAAAGAGGATTAATTTCTGTGAAGACTCCATGGAGAACCATTTTGCGAAAGACAGTGGTCGACCGATGTTTCAAAACTTTTTGTGAGCCAAACCAAAAAGCAATCAAACATTAAAATTTTGTTCCTTTTTATGCACAATTTACTAAGTGAACAGAACGCAATAGGTTTCAAATAATATGTATAAATATCGAGTCGAAATTCCCAATGTTGCAAGGAAAAAAAAAAAAGAAAACTAGCACACCGTACAAAAACAGGCCTAAGTGGTCAAGGTCAGCAACAACTCTGAGCCGCACTCTCAGCACTGACCAAATGACCCTTTCGCAAGTCCGTCCACAGTAATTAGACTGTGACTTGTAAAGTCGCCAGTTGGATTATTAATCATTTAACAAGTTTTACCGGAATACGGATAGAATAAGCACAATTACCTATTGTGGAAAGATGACTTCATTCATTAGCCTACGCAGTTTTAAGCTTAACTTTTTCCTTTTTTTTTTTTTGGCCAAGACATCGGTGCAAAATGTGAAATGTATCGGCCTTGGGGTATTGCCTTGGAAGAAGTGACACAAAGTACTTTGGCCAGCAAAACTAAGGACATCCGATGCGTGGGACTGGCGTCAAGTTTGCATATAATTATAAGAGTGACATCGCGCCGCCGTTGGTTTGATGTAGGGAACCCGTCCTTTCCGTAATCCCACCAATGCTATGGAAATCTACGACGTCGTGATGCTGCCTGGAACAGAACCATTTACACATCGTGCAATGCGTTCTATCTACTCCCACTGTATAAAGTTCATGAAGAAAATCAACAACAACAAAGGTTTAATCATGGTAATCATCATCAAATTGTGATCCAAAGACTTTACTGTGGAAGGGAAATGGTAAAGAACTAACTCATGTATTAAGCAAACTTTAAAAAACACACACACACAAAAAAAACAACAACAAACAAATAATAATAATAGAAAAGAAAGTGGAAGAAAATAATATTCCAGCGTCATCAGATACAGGGATAACCTCAATGGACACGGATAACCTCGCACCTTAGCAGAGACCATCACACTGAGTGTGATAATCAGTTCAAAAGTCACATGAAACCCGTAACAGCGTCTTTATCGTACTTTGCTGTTTTCAATCGGATATTTTTTTTGGGTTATACATCACCGCAGGGCTTGGTAACTACACCAGTTGTTTTTTGTTTTTTTTTTGCCTCTATTTGGCCCTGCTGCGACCCTTTGCCTAGCTGTGCCTATTAATTTTGCCATGCCTCCGCACACATGTGCTATTTATTATGACGTCTCACTCAGTCAAGACCCTGCAGTTTATGCGCCACGGTTGGCTGACTGATAACTTGACCGAGAAAAAAAAACTTAATCTTACACAGGCTTACGGGAACTTTGGGAGCTTATCTCAGAGGCAGGAGGTGGAAATAGAAAACATAACATGAAAGTCCGGAGCCAAAATGATCAGGAAATACTGGAAAGAAAACCAAGCTCATGTTTACAATATCACCACTTTAGAAATTACTCCATTTTCTGAAGAAAAAAAAAAAAACCCAAAAAGCTGGAGATCTTTTAGTATGCAGAAGAGGTAGGCCCTATAACAATAATGCACACGTTGACACTCGTTTAAAATGCCTTGTGGCACTTATCAAGCTGTTTTACAGTTCCAATTTATTCTAACTCATTATCACGATACTAAAGCCTCAAATATTGAACGTCTAGATTTCTCAGTTGTGCAAAAAGTGGAGTTGGGACAAACAAAAGGTCGTGATAGGTTTGACGTGATAAAAACTAAGCCTGGTCCAGCCCATGTAGTGTACGGAAGTCAAAGGCTAAAACACTGTCTCGTTAGACTGCTGGTTCTCTTCCTCTGAAGAACTGGCTATCTCCAGTAGTCTGGCTCTCCAACGATTTCCAGCGTTTTCCCTTATAAAAACAGTGAAGGTACTGTAGTTCTAGTGTAGATTTTGAAGGAAGCAGTGTTGAAAGAATGCATACGATTTACACTCGCATAAGAAGTGCTTTCTGGTGTACGGTCTTTGGAAATTGAACTGATACTATGTCGTGTCACTGTTAATTTGACACCTTTTTTTTTATATTTGATACGCAGACACGAAACTGACTTAACGGAGAGGTCTTTCCCAAAATGTCATCCAGACAAAATTTAGGATAATATTGCAAGAGGTGGAAAAACCTTGCCAGATCTATCATGCCTGGAAAGGTGCATGCAGGCTGTGCACAATTTTTACCCGATTATAGTAAATATGAAAGCAAACAGAGAAAGATACAAAAGATCGTTTTTGCCCTCTCCGCAATTCGCCTCAACAAGACATTATAGCTAGATGCGTGCCATACTTCACTAAGGTTATTCACCCTGTCACTTCATGTACATCTGTTATTGAGTTAATTGAGTTATGATGTAGATTCAGGCAATGACGCGCAAGATGAGTGTACCATGCTCAAGCTCCTTGATGTGCTCTTAAACAGTCTGCGAAAGAGAATTTCCCTCATGGGATAATAAAGTGATTCCCATCTTACCAGTCATATCTTATAGTCGAATAGATCTACATTGTACATGAAATATAAAGACTATCATCTTCAGTGACACAGACGCATCTCCGTCTCTCTCTAGCTCTCATTAACATGTTTTTCAACGGCACCGTAAACCTAAAACAGCAAAAAGCTCCCACTAAGTCTCACACGGAGAGAAAACAGACGAAAGTTTCAAAATTTGAGAACCTTTGAAAATAATGGTCTCGCAGTGACATTTTTATTAATCGGACAGACTCATCTCCATCTTTCTCTCCTTAATTGTTTTTCAGCGGCATCGTAAACTTAAAACAGCAAAGCCCCTGTAAGTCTCACACGAAGAGAAAACAGACGAAAACTTAAATAATATCTGAGAACCTGTGAAATAATACTCTCGCAGTTACATTTGATTCACATTGAAAGTAAGTAACCAGGTTAATCCGAAGCCGAAGGCTTTTTTACCATTGACTCGAAAGAAATCAGTGATCGTTTCTACTGATCTACTGTTAAAACGTGGAGCAGATTTCGCTGGTAGTGCGAATGTAGTGTGTTTTGGGGTACTTGGGCACTTCATACTAAGCCCCCATGGGCACCCTCAGCTGCTCAGCTGGCACACAAAAAGTG